>JAFMOD010000170.1:2237593-2251844 GCA_019802435.1 Corydoras maculifer
ACGTGACATGGACACATCTTACTGTACCCGTTATGTTTCCCTTGAGAAGTAAAAGCTGTACTTTTAGTTTCATCATGGGAGCAAAATAAAGTTTTCAGACTCACAGCCCATCAAAGAATAAGAGCAGAAACATGATCAAGAGAGGAAGAGAGAGGGAAAGAAGGAAATCATCAAAAGAAGCGATAAAGAAGGTTAATGTAGCGAATGGTATTAATGCTCTTATAAAACAGAGACAAAAGATGTCAAATAGTTATTATTAATTTGAATCTAAAACAGTGATGGTAAGCAATATGAATGCCGTTCTATTAAATTTAAATTTTATTTTTTCATTAGTCTTTTATATTCTTTTTTAAAAAAATTACATACTGTATATAGAATTTATTTGCTCTGTTTTCAGTATTTAACGCAACATTTATTCTCTATAAAGTGTGTATGTTTTGGAATGTAAAACGAATTAGAGATTTAACTATACATTTTTAAAAAATAATGCTTATCTAATTTTGTGCTGGTCTTTTATCTTAATAAAAAAAAAACAGAGAAATACACATCACATGGTTGCTATGGTATTCTCTTTAAATTTGTGATGATGTTTAGAGGGGGCGGCACGGTGGCTTAGTGGTTAGCACGTTTGCCTCTCAGTGCTAGGGATTCCTGGTTCAAATCCCAATCTGGGTGGAGTTTCCATGTTCTCCCCATGTCTGCGTGGGTTTCCTCCGGGTTCTCCGGTTTCCTCCCACAGTCCAAAAACATGGATCAAGTCAATTGAGTTCTCCAAATTGCCCCATATACAGTGTGTTTGTGTGAGTGAGTGAGTGAGTGTCTCAGCGATGGATTGGCGCCCTGTCCTAGGTGTATCTGCCCAGCGACCAAGACGTTCTCTCCTGGATGGGCATGGGGAACCCCACCGCGACCCTAATAGAGGATAAAGCGGAAGATAATGGATGGATGGATGTTTAGAGGCAAAACAGCGAAATGCAAATCTAGCAATCCATCTAACGTGGACTTTGAAAGTTTCTCATTTTCTTACTGTAATTGCTCTTAAATTTACATTGCATGCATATGTATGTTAAAATGTGTTTTTAATAGTTGTAAAATTTCAAAATTAAATTTGGTTTGTATTCTATAAAAGTGGGCCACGACTTGATGTGGGGCCCTGGTCGAGACGAGTTGAGAACCATTGTGCTAAATGACTAAATGTAATGCTAAAATAAGATAAAGATCATTTGTATGAGAAATACAAACCCGTGCGTCCAGGTGGGCATTCACAAAAGAAGGAGGCCACGCGATCGTGACAAGTGGCTCCTAGGTTGCAGGCAGCATTAATGCAATCATCAATGTTCTTGCTGCAGTCTTCACCAGTCCAGCCATTGACACACACACAGTTGTAACCACCAACAGTGTTATGGCAAGTGCCACCATTCTGACAGGAGTTGGGCATCAGATCACACTCATTCACATCTTCGGTGCAGAACTGACCTATTCAAAATCAAGATGCCAAAGACTCATAACACATGCCAGACAATAATACTGTCAGGTTAACAACAATACACTCGGCATCATGTTTTTCATAACAATAGAAAATCAGGTTATCAGGTTAGAACGACTGCAGAACAAAGTATATACCTGTCCATTCTGCTTTACACTGACAGTTGTATGTGTTCACACCATCCACACAAGCCCCTCCATTAAGGCAGTGATGATCTACACAGTCATTTATATTCTCCTCACAATTGTGACCATTAAAACCTGCAGAGATAAAACACACTTGTCCATAACAATGAATTTTCCTAAATTTGTATTATAATCAACATTAAATGTTGAGTTTCAACATTGGTTGTAAAGGCTTAAAGCCAACACATCTTCTGTTCATGCAGTGTTTGTGAAACTCCAGGTAGATTGTAAAACTGCCGTTATTTTTTTGTGGTTGACTATTTTCCTTTTCTGGGAAGAATGGCAGCGCCGGGTTTCAAAGCAGCTGCCCTGATGACAGCAAAACCAACTGACAATAACCACAGTTTCCTTAATTTTTTAAGTGCAATCCAGCAGCTATGAAACATACATTTTTTCACTGGTGAATCCTATTGTCAGTATAAATAAATGTCTAATTGCGTAAAATATTACTGACCGTTTTGAAATTCAAATTAAAGAATAATAAAGATTTTCTTACCACCTTGTTCTTACCTGTAAGTATTATAACTTTCAGGCTTTTAATGTTGAAGTCAATTTGTTATTATCTATTTTTGTCTTTAAAACTATAACTGTAAATATAACCCTAAGTAAATAAATATTGACATATTATGTATGAAAGTTTCTTAGGCTTTACACTGTTGCCATAACGCACAGCTTTACTAAATGACTATGAGACTTTGAAAGTCTCTAAGAGATGAACCACTAAGCCACTACGTCACCATGCCACCTGTAATTGTTTATTCTTCTCTTCTAAACTATTAATTAATTCATTCATTCATTCATTATCTTCCGCTTTTATCCCATTAGGGTCGCGGGGGGTTTCACATGCCCATCCAGGGGAAAACTGGGTGCTGGGCAGATACACCCAGGACAGGGCGCCAGTCTATCGCTGCGCATCTTCTAAACTAGATATCACTAAAAATGTCCAAATGATATGGATACATCCGGATTTTTATTAGTCCACCTTTTTGTGTCCCTTTTTCTTCCACAATTTTTGAACTATCGGCACGATTTTTGCATATTTGTATACAGCTAATGAATCTGTCAAACCGTTCCTGAGATGTTCTCATTTTTCCGCTCAAATTATTTAAAGTGGTGTATCTCGGTCAATTTTTGAGCTACAAACATCAAACTCGCCACGTCCCGAGCGATTTGCAGACACTTACCAGCTAATATTACAGATTGATTGAACCCCCATGTACCCATTTTTTGTCCCATTTACTTGCGTTAATTATTGAAAAATTTGAGATATCAACGCCGTTCTGAATCAAAATTGTTCTGAACATTAATGTCACCACGGCTTATAGACACCCCATTAACCGGGCCTCGCCCACTTTTTTACCTCATTCACTGTATTGTAAACGAGTTTCTTATTGTCAAGCTGCAATCACACTCGCATTTTCTTCCGGAAATTCTCTCTAGTTTGTTTTGAGATTAAGTTTTAAGATGGGGGCTTCTGCAAAACCTGTGTGTAATACATACATGCATGTTTCATGTTTTTTCTCAACATCTTTTTTTTTTTTTAGTGTTAAATAGATAGTGTATAGTCAACTAAAGGAGTGTATAGTCAACTAAAGGAAAATGTGTGTGTTCGTAGAAGAGAATGTTTCCATGTTTTAACCCTAATCCAGTGACAACACCATGAGGATGTTGTCATTCAGACACTTCCTCATGATAAGAGTTCATGCTTTTCTGGTGATCAGTTCACATACCACACACACAAACACAGAAACATAGGGACACACAGGAAGAATTAGGGATGGTGTTGGATTGTGATTAGCGCTAGTATCATCTTACCATTATATTATCATCCTGATTACCGAGCAATTTAGCAGCGACTTCAGTAGAAAACACTAGCATGTCGTAACAGAAGTGTCAGCTTGTCTTAATTTCTAACGTCTGTGTTTGACATTAACAAAGTACTATTTCCAATAGTTGTCCCTCATAACAAACATACAGAAATATTTATATAAAGTATTTTTGCCCCTATTCCTTTTACAAATAAATAAAAATAAAATGATAACAATAAATGTGGCCTTTTATTACAAGAGAAGTGGACAATTACTAAAACTTAAATAAATTTCAACTAAATGAATAAGTGTTAAACAAAAATATAAATTGTCATTTTATAATACTATAATACAAATTTTACTTTTACTTTTAATGGACTTTATTATGTTTTCATTGGTTTGTTTACATGAAAAGGGCGGCATGGTGACTTAGTGGTTACCACGTTTGCTTCTCAGAAAATCCACGGTTGAATCCTAATCTGGGTGGAGTTTCCAAGTTCTCCCTGTGTCTGTGTGGGATTTCTGCAGTTTCTCTGGATTGCTCCCACGGTCCAAAAACATGAATTCAAGGTAAATTAAATGATCTATAATACGCCATATAGTGTGTGTTTGTGTGTGTGTCTGTGTGAGTGAGTTTGTCCAGCGATAAATTGGCACCCTGACACCGATGTGTAGCAGAGTACAGTTACATGTCTTTCCTGTTATTTATTCACAATAATAAAAAAATAAAAATAATTAAAAAATCCGGGACACTGGATAACAGGACACTGGCTTAGTGCTCATCGGTAAATGACGTGCTGTTTATATTGATCTGTATTTTTATTTATGGTACATAAAGTAATGTATTGTATTTCATGTATTGATATGAATGTAAATCTGCCAGAGCTGTGCATTATTGTCAATAATTTCACAGCTGGACAAAGATCTCAGCCAATCAGATTTAAGGACTATAACTACCTGTTTTATAATACCAAAAAGGCATGAAAGGGTGTGCATTATTGTGAATAAATCATCGCAAAGAGGTGTTTTTAAGCCCGACACATAGTTGAGTACAGTTACAATCTTTCCCGTGATTTATTTATAATACAATAATGCAACCTTGAGTGCCTTATTGCTTTTATAAAATGGTTACACACAAACTATTATAAAAAACACAAGATTTGACTCATAAAAAAAAAGTTGCGTTCAGAGGTATGCATTATTGTCATTATTTGGTGGTAAATCAGTAAATCAGTGATCTGATCTGTGTCTGAAGAGCAGGTGAGTTGAATATTTGTTGTTCCAAACATATGTTTCCCTTGTTGTACCCCTCCACTCTTAGTTCAGGTCTTGCCTCACTACAAGTTTTATTAATTGTGCATGTGTAACTGTGCACAAAGCTAAAAATGAGAAATTAACTCAGCAGGGGAGATACAGATCTGACATAAGAAAGTAGAGAGAGAGGGTTAAAAGGCTAAAACTTGATGCTGTATGTAAATATTATAGTGCAATGTGCAAAACCATTTACCTGGCAAACAAGAACACTCGTAGCTGGAATCTCCAATTTGGACACAGGTCCCTCCATGCTGGCATGGAGAGGGATTGCAGGGGTGATACAAGGTCTCACAGTGCTTTCCAGTGTACTTTGCTTGGCAATTACAGCGATACGTGCCAACTTCGTTAACACACACACCACCATTCTTACAAGGGGAAGGGTTCTGGGCACACTCGTTGACATCTTGTTTGCAGGTCTCGCCCGAGAAGAAAGCCGTGCATGTACAGATGTAGTGTGAATCGAATGGACTGCAGAGGCCTCCGTTGGCACATGGGTTTGAGGCACAAGGATCCGCCTGCTGGCAGTTTTTCCCTGTAAAAGCAAACACTTAAAGTCTTACATTATGATTACAAAATGATACAGACAACTTCCGATATGTCTTTCCATTCGTACCAGTCCATCCTGGTGGACATTTGCACTTAAAGTTGTGCACACCAGTCAGATCACAAGTCCCTCCATTTTCACATGGTGAGTTTCGGCATGGGTTGTCGGTGGGTGTGAGACACCACGAGTCCATGAAGCCCAAAGGACAGCGACAGTTAAAGTCCACTCTGTTGTCGCGGATAGTTGATTGGCAAATACCACCATTCCTGCAGCGATTTGGAAGGCAAGGATTCATGTGCTGGCAAACTGGACCCAAGTATTTCTCAGGGCACCTAAAAAAAGAAAAATTCATTCAACACCATCCGGCCTACTCTTTTGGATGAGAAGCTGACAGCGATGCAGCTAGACACCCCCCTCATGTCTAGCTGCATCGCTAATTTTTCAGTGTTCTTTTATTTCGTTTTGCTAACTCACCATTTCCACAAAAACACAAAAGTACAGAGCAAAATCCGAGTAGTCAAGTTTCTAAACACTACTAGTGAGGTGATTTCGCATACCCAGGTGACATGTTCCAAATACCATAACACATATTTATAGCAAGGATCATAGGTTTTAGTCCCCATTTGGAACCATATCTTCCCTTTAACTCTCACTGCTAAAGGGCACAACATGCAGAGCAAAAGCCTGGTTTCATAAACATACATATATGTTGCATATATATGCTTCATATTCTTGGACCCTGGTTTCAGGCATTTATTAAGAGTGCTAGACAATAAAAAAATCGGATGCTCCAAAATCCCCCCCCATAAAAAATTCCCTGTATATGTGGGCATACTTGGCCAATAAAGCACCATTCTGATTTTGATTCTGATTCTCATAAACTGGATGCACGTCTGTGCAATGAATTGCTGATTGTGCATGAATATGTACATGTGCAGGCAAGTTGAAAAATGTATGTAGGCAGGACATTGAAGCAAAATGAAAAAAAAAAATGTAATTGTACTTTTTGTTAAAATGGAAGCATTGTCTTATTGAAATACTGACGCATTCATTTAGGTGTGTTCCCTTGACCCAAAAAGTAAATTAGCTCATCCTTAAATCTCAAGTTTTATCCAACAGAGTCACGGGATAACTATCTCTTATGTTACCATGTACTAAAGTTTTGTCTTAAACTAAACTAAAATACAATTATGCAACTGTCAATGCATTATATACAATAATATACGTTCATCTTTGTGGCAACAAGTAAGATAAGCCCATTACACCAAGACTGTGCCCAAAAAATCAAA
Organism: Corydoras maculifer; assembly: GCA_019802435.1. NCBI lineage: Eukaryota > Metazoa > Chordata > Actinopteri > Siluriformes > Callichthyidae > Corydoras > Corydoras maculifer. The sequence goes on from JAFMOD010000170.1 coordinate 2,244,220, forward strand.
GCAATTTCCATAGAGACATAGTTGGGTAAATTTGCTGTATGGGTAGGTGGGGGTGGAGGTGAAGGTGGGGATTAATCCCCATGCTCATCCGGGGAGAACATTTTGGGCCACAAAAATCTAATATGTTTATTAACTCAAGACATGAATAAAATATCACTTGCATGAGAATAGAATAGGCAGACCACTTTACAAAACTTTAACTTTTTGGCTGACTGGTCATTTAAACCAACCTTAAATGTGCCATGTGTTTTGAGTTTATGATTTTTTTAATACAAAAATTACATTCAATTACCTTGTTTATCTTTAGTTTTAACTATTAAATAAATTTTTACAGTTAAAATTTAAATATTCAAAATAAAACAAAACACCCAAAAAACTGTTTAGGAATTGTATGGGATTCCACACAGCCCATTGCAGATTCTAAATTGTCCCTCTAATCCTGCTTGTAACAGTTGCCTAAAAGCGCACATCATCATCTCTTCGGGGGATATACTTCTGCATATCTCAGACTTTTTTCTCGCATTTATTCTTTCATGGGACAAGGCAACATCTATATAGCAGGCTTTGAACCTTGGCTAATATTATCTGGACTTCAATGCCCTCTTCCACCTCCTGAATGGCTTGTATTCTTCTAAGGTATAAGCTCAGTCCTGTATCAATCACGAGCAGCGGCCAAAAAGGAAAAGAACAGCAAGCACTTTGTAAAAGAGCCATACAGACTTCATAACAAAGGTTATACTTGGTTAGTCTAGGTATAACCATTTATCAGCTTTTTATGCGACAAAAGGCAGTATTTTTCTATGGATTCTAGGATTCTAATGTTGAAATAAGTTTTAAGCAAAACAGTTGATAAGTATACTAATAAGATTAAGTCAACAGTGTATCTTATATATATTATTTTTTTATTGATTGGCTGTCTGAATTTAAAACACAGTTGATTTTTTTCCCTTCTACAGACAGCAGAAAAAGAAAAACAAATAGGAGCAAAACTGAAACAGGATAATCCCATTAAAGGGTAAAAATTGAAATGCACTATTTTTGCCACAAGCCACATCCCATCATTGTCCCTGTGTGAAATACATAAGAGGGCAGGACAAAATTGTTATGTAGTACTTGACAACGCCAATGCAAGCATTTGAAAGCTACATTTTTTTTTAATTCATAGGAAAAATTCAGAGCCCCCCCAAACAAGAATGTACTTTTGCGAGGTCTTGCAAAAGTTTCATTTAAGTTGATGTACTTCCAGAAACAATTTGGTCCATAGAGACTAAACAAACACAACAATAGGGAACGATCGTCAGTGGTATAGAATCCATCCATCAATCCATCCATTATCTTCCGCTTTATCCTATATTAGGGTCGCGGGGGGTTCCCCCATGCCCATCCAGAGGAGATCGTTTCGGGAGCAGGGCAGATACACCCAGGACAGGGCACCAATCTATCGCTGTGCACACACTCACTCACACAGACACGGACATGCACACATACTCACTCTATATGGGGCAATTTGGAGAACTCAATTGACTTGGTCCATGTTTTTGGACTGTGGGAGGAAACCGGAGAACCCGGAGGAAACCCACGCGGCCCTACTTAAAACTATCTTCTTCAAAAAGGAATATTCAGACACTTTTATGCATATTCTTTTTACTAAATGTGTGAATCTTGGTTGTTTTTATCTACTTGTTCAGAAATGTTTTCTAATACCTATGATTTAACACTTTGAGGTTTCCTTGAAATGAAACTGTGGCTAGAGGCTTTTTTTTTTTACCTCTAACCATACATGTTGCGCTCGGTGGTGTGCGCAGCACTGATGCAATAATGTAATTTATTACATGGCAGTTGTAGGTTTGTGGTTAAAGAACCAGCCTTGCAACCTCCCGGCCCCACCAGGTACTATAGCTGAAGTGCCCTTGGGCAAGTCCCCTTGTCCCAATTGCTTCCCAGGTGCAGTGTACAAGGCTCCAGCCATCATTAAACATTGTGCAGAATTTGCACATGCCTTAAAATAATAAGTGTGATTGCCATATATTGCAATATCACATTATTGTTATCCAATTTTTATTACTCCCAAAATCTGAGTTTTAATGTGGCATAGCTCAGTTTTTAAGTTACAAACCCAAAACTCGCTACGTTCTAAATGATTTGCAGAGACACCCACCAGCTTAAGTCACAGACTGATTGCACTTTCCCTTTACTATTACCAAGCCACGCTCACTTTTACATTTTTTTCACTGTATTGCTTTCATGTACAAATGATTAAATAAATGAAAGTTTGTGTGTAAATAAAATAGATAAAAGATAGACATTTTAATAAATATGTGGTATCAACCAATAGGTTCTCTTTGATGTTAAATATGGACAGTATGGGCAGGCTTAGAATGCAGATCAGCATCTTAATTCAGCTACATTCTGTCATAGCTCAGTATTTTTTGACCCTTAATTTGTTGGCAAAAATAAAGCCTATTTTGGTTGGGACCACTTACCTGTTTTCAAAGGGTCACGCTTTTAAAACTACCATACTGGCTTTGACAGTATATAGCGGGTTTTCCTCCGAAAATCTATTCCAATGGAAGACACTCATCTGTGATCTGCATGCTAAGCATGCTTCTTATCTACAGGCTCCACCCATTGCGGCCTCACACCGCAAAAGTATACCATACAGACAGGTATTAAAGTATACCTTACAGACACAAACACAAAGTAACAAAGCACAAAGTATTAAACCATGTGATACATGCAAATACATACATGATGAAAAATGCACCTTATGTATAAATGTTTTAAACACGTTTGTATATTGTCTGTTTTATAGTGGTTGTTTGTATATTGTATTGAACAAAATCTACCATATAGCAGTCTTTGTAAACATACTTGGCCAGATTTCTGATTCTGAAAAATATGAAAATGTAACAACATACAGAACATAAAGCATAGAAAGAAAGTGGAACCTACAATAAAAGCAATGTGATTACAAAATGATTGACATGGGTGAACAAGTTCAATGAAAAGTCATCAAAAATGAAAGGTGTGGAACTCAAAAGGGTGTTACAGATATGTGATAAGCAGGGAAAAGAAAATGCTGCTGCTCTACTCTTCTTTCATTTCACAATTGAAGATTAGCCATAACATTGCCTATCAAATATCAGTTAAATAATATAAATAAAATAAATATATCCTTAATTATTTTCAATAAAATGCAACACGGTGGTGTAGTGTTTAGCACATCTGCCTTTCAGCGGTGGGAAGCCAGGTTTGTATCCTGATCTATATGGAACCAATTCCATTTGCATTGCAGTGATATTTGCACTCCCGTAACTCTGTAAATTTTTGAGCTACAAAGACAAAATTCAGGGTCAGAAATGGCTGCAACCGGACTGGTCTCCTCCTGATCACATATCAAATTTGGCTTAGTTCATTCCCTATGGAAATTTTTTTTTTTTTTAAGTGAAGTAACTGTTAATTTTTGAGTTACAAACAGGAAACTCGCCATGTCCAGAGTGATTTGCAAAAACACCCACCAGCTAAACCACAGACTGATTGTGCACCCCCACAAACCCATGCTTATTTTTGGTCCCATTCACTTGCCGTAATAGTTTTTGTAATAGTTTGCGATATTAACGTCGTTCCAATTCTAAACTGTCCAGGCCATTGATGTGACCCAAGGCACCCTATTACATGGTTACGTCCACTTTTTACCTTGTTCCCTGTTTTGCTTTAATATACATATGCATGTGTCTCCTGTGGTCTAACTGCAATCACACTCGCATTTCCTTTTAAAAACGCAACCCTCTAGCTTTAAAGTTCTTGTTTGTTCATCAAATCATCAATGTCCTTAGACGAAAAATAACAAAAAAAGAGAAAAATTCATTAATTCCACCTTATTCTATATTAGGGTCGCAGTGGGGTTCCCCATGCCCATCCAGGGGAGAACGTTTTGGGCACTGAGCAGATCCACTCAGGACAGGGCGCCAATCTATCGCTGTGGACACACTCACTCACACAGACATGAACATGCACACATACTCACTCTATATGGGGCAATTTGGAGAACTCAATTGACTTGATCCATGTTTTTGGATTGTGGGAGGAAACCGGAGAACCCGGAGGAAACCCACGCGGACACGGGGAGAACATGGAACTCCACCCAGATGGGGACTCGAACCGGGAATCCCTAGTGCTGAGAGGCGAACGGGCTAACCACTAAGCCACTGTGCCGCCAAAAAAAGAGAAAAATGTGAATCAATATTAAAAATGTATAAATGTACAATTATGTAAATTAAAATGAAATCAGTGAACATGCAAATTTAGACTTAACTGCCTTTAGGACACTGGTGATTTGTGCCGGACTTTCTGACCTGTGGTTGCAGGTCTTTTGGATAGCAGGTGTGCATGTCAATGAGGATTCAACAGCTGCTTAGCCTAATGTCTTCCCCACACTCCACTTCCCTCCTGTAACCCCTTCAGTTAAAAGAATGTCGGTGACTAAGGCAGAGTGTTCCTGAATAGTTTCCCTACAGCCAGAGCCATGAGAGGCTTTATTGTTCCTGTCTCTATTCAGGAGTTGGACAGAGCATGGTTCAGCGATGTTCATCTGAATTAGTGTTCAGGTGTATATGTTCAAAAGTATTTGGGACACCCAACATATTACACATATTACACCCAACATATTACACATATTACACCATATTACTTCTATAACAGCTTACTGAGACATTGAAAATGCCCTTTAGTAGACTTAACAGCTTCAATTTTTCTGGAAATGCTTTCTGCAAGGTTTTGTAGATTTTTTGTATATTTCTTTCCTATTTAAAGACACAAAAATTGGATGAAAGGGCCTGGCTTACAATACTTGTTTCACTTCATCCTAAAGATGTTTCATTTGTTGAGTTGAAGGTACTGTGTGAGCCAGTCATCAAACTAACTTGCAGTGAAAAAAATTCAATATTCAGGACGCATAAGAAATTAAGTACATTTAGTCATAACATTTACATTTAGTCATTTACCACATGCTTTTATTCAAAGTGACTTATAAATGAGAGAACAACACAAGTCAGTAGTTAAGAAAAAAAAAACCTGATCATTATCCAATCTACCCCTTTTTAAATACTAAAAGATAAAGGGTATTTAAGTTAAAAAGTCAAATGTAGATAATATAGAAATTATAGGAAAAAATTTTATTATATAATGAAAAAATTAAAATCTTCAATTTAAAAAAGTAACTTTAAAAGGTTATAAATGTAGTTACATACAAAAGTAATTTTTACAGGGTTGGCGAAGATGAGCAAATATTCTTATGAAATTAAGAATTAGTCATTTATTTGATTCTAATGCCTATAGATGTGTCATATGAAACACCATTTATTTATTTTACCAATGCTAAAAGCTAAGACTTTTTATTAAGCAAATTTGTATAAAGGTAATTAAATGTTTAAAGTAAGAAAAAGTTTGATTTAAAAAAAAAGATCATTTATCTCATTTGGAAATCTATTAAAGAAAAAAACAAGCTATGTTACATTTTTTTAAAGATTTTCTGACTTGTTGAGATTAATTTTTTTGTGATTAACTCTGAAAAATAATGTGTTTAACTAGAGACAGTTAACAGTGTCATTATACTTGTTATTTTTAGTATAAATTATATATTTTTTTACTTATCAAACACATTTTTTATTCAAATATTTGGCCACTGAATATTTAGTGCACCATAGATACAAACAAAATTCAAAATGGATCTGAATGATCTTAAAGTCTGCCAAAATTTATCCAGACTTTACTGTTATGTGCAGGACAGAAAAGATAGGATTTCTATTCTTTGTGGTCGCTAGTTCATTATGACAACAGATCGTAGCCAGTGCTGTAATAAGCACCCACGCCATGCCAGATGTTTTGCTGACACTTGACCCCTTAACCAGATGAGGGGAGTTTTCTCTGCAATGGTCCAATCTGCCATCAGCCATTAAAAGATGAAATAGTGAAGGAAGCTTGATCTCTCATGTGAAAAGTAGTGTAAGAGCATACACAGGGTTTTTCTGAATGAAAGATAAACCCCTCACAGTACAATCTGTTCTTATAGTACAATCAACGATGAAAGTGAGGGGCAATGTAGTAGTTTTAGTGGTTGCAAAACTGAAAAACTTCTTTATGTTTGGACTAATAAAGGTATATCCTAAAGGCCAATACTGTGCATAACTTTACATATTTATTTCCCATTTTTGAAATTTATTTAACATTTATTCATCTATTATCTTCCACTCAATCCAGGGAAGAACGTTTCAGACACTGGGGAGATTCACCCAGGACGGGGTGCCAATCTATCACTGGGCACACTCACTCAAACCGACACAAAAACACACTATATAGGGCAGCCAATATACCTTGGAGGAAGGAAACCTACGCAGACATGCAGAGAACATGGAAACTCCACCTAGATTGGATTTCGAACATGGATCCCCAACGCTTAAAGGCGACCATGCTAACCACTACACTGTTAGATCTCCATGTTCTCCCCATGTCTGCGTGGATTTCGTCCGAGTTCGTCGGTTTCCTCCCACAGTCCAAAAACATGGATTCAAGGTAAATTAAATACTCTAAATACAGTGTGTTTGTGCATGTCTGTATGAGTGAGTAAGTGGCCATCGATAAATTGATGCACTGCCCGGCACCCAAAACGTTCGCCCCTGGATTGGCATGAAAAACGCCCCCGCGACCCCAGTAGAGGATTAAGTGGAAGATTACCGTGTTGTAAGAAGTGTCCCTGGCTCTGTCATTGTGTCCTAATAGTGATATTTTCACCCATTAAAATATACCTTTTCTTTTGTACTCCTTTAAATGTTATAATATATAAAAAACTAAAGTAGGAAAACTTTAAAGTGCTTTATAAATAAAATTAAATGGAATTGAGAATAATTTGATAAAAATTGGTAAAAAAATGTTAATCATTATCTATATACATACATTTCTGTTAACTTCGTATACACTATGGGTAGCACTGCAACTTTGCATGACCCTGTTGACACACTGTTTTTGTCTTGATGTAACTATTTTATTATAAACATAATTTAAAACATCTTACATAAATGTACTTCATTTTAGCAGTATTCAGGTTTAAAAGAAAAGGTAAGGAGATAAAATACATGAGATTTTTAATTTTATGAACATGAATCTTAAAACTTGTATTGTTTTTTAATTACCTTTTATTTTGCCGGGGTGGATATTTACAGGACATTCATGAATGCAGCGCAGGATGTTAGTTAAGAACAGGAAGCACATGTTATTGTGCTGTTCATTGTTTTGTTTGTTTTTTTTAAATCATACTTTGTATACTTCTATACTTTGATATTCTGATAAAATTCATTCATTCATTATCTCCCGCTTATCCTCTATTAGGGTCGCGGTGGGGTTCCCCATGCCCATCCAGGGGAGAACGTCTCGGGCGCTGGGCAGATAGACCCAGGACAGGGCGCCAATCCATCGCTGGGCACACACTCACTCACACAGACACACTCTAAATTGGGCAATTTTTGAGAATTCAATTAACTTGATCCATGTTTTTGGACTGTGGGAGGAAACCAGAGAACCCGGAGGAAACCCACGCAGACACGGGGAGAACATGGAAACTCCACCCAGAT
>JAFMOD010000170.1:2252656-2316451 GCA_019802435.1 Corydoras maculifer
CCCATCCAGGGGAGAACGTCTCGGGCGCTGGGCAGATAGACCCAGGACAGGGCGCCAATCCATCGCTGGGCACACACTCACTCACACAGACACACTCTAAATTGGGCAATTTTTGAGAATTCAATTAACTTGATCCATGTTTTTGGACTGTGGGAGGAAACCAGAGAACCCGGAGGAAACCCACGCAGACACGGGGAGAACATGGAAACTCCACCCAGATGGGAATTCGAACCGGGAATCCCTAGCGCTGAGAGGCGAATGTGCTAACCACTAAGCCACCGTGCCGCCCTATTCTGATAAAATAAAATATTTAATTAAAATGTAATGAGAAAATATGCTTCAACTGGCATACTGCTCTATTTCGTGACGTTTGAAAACTTTTATTTTGCATTAATGGGAATCCTTGATTTCATTCTACAAATCAAAAATATAACAGAAGTAAATTGTAAAACAATTTTATTGCCTAAATTGTATACAACTGTTATTGGACATGCAGTAATATTTATATCTTTTAAAAAGACAGGATAAAATTAGATTAGTTTAAGGTATCTCTTGTGTTAAAGGTTAAATAGATAATTTAACTGTTTTAATCGGTCATGGAACTTTAAGATATGGCTTTATTAGTTCGACCATGGGGAAATTAACTTAACTAACTCCAAAATGTTTAAAATGCTCGGCTTCCTCTCACCTCAATATTAAAACTGTCAAATGCCTGTTGAGTACTAAGTGGGTCATGGTGGCCATTTAAATATTTAATTAATTTAAAAAATTATTATTTACAAAAATGTGTGCAAAAATGTGATTAACGATAGACTGTGATAGACTATGAGCGACATTCCAAAAATCAACAACACTCTTCAACTATTATGAAGATTGTACTGGAGGTGTTTGCCTATAATAGGTCATAATGCAACAGAAATGTGCGCATGGCAGGCCAACAGACACAAGCACACACACATACATATTTCCCTTTAATGGTGCACAATGGGTCCAATCTTACTGTTTATGGAACATTTGGCAACTTTGTTCATTTATGTATTGGTTTAAATAATTATTTTCATGATTTTAACTGAAAGGTGGCAGGGTGGCGTGCTTATTGCCATGTCCGCCTCTTAGTGCTGGTGATCCAGGTTCCAGGATCCATCCCAATGTTCTCCCCGTGTGTTTTTCCAGTTTCCTCCAACAGTCCAGAAACATGGATTCAAGTTTAATTGGCTGCTAAAAATTACCCCTATATAGTTTGTGGGTGTCTGTGTGAGTGTGCCCAGCAATAAACTGGTGGTTACCTTGAATATATGTTTTTAGACTATGGGAGAAAACAGGGAGAACATAGAAACTCCACCAAAATTGGGATTCGAACCTGGATCCCCAGTGTTTAGAGGCGCACATGCTAACCAGTAAGCCATCCCACCCCATTTGAAAATATAAAAATAAACAAAGTTCCCTAGTTTTGGCTGGCCAGGCCAGGTTATTATGTCTTACTCATAACATCACATTCAAAAGTAACTATCCTTAATTAAAAATAGTCTTAAAACTCAAGCCGTTTCCTCATTTTATTATTCTTAGAAATTTTCACACTATTATGTGAATATATAAATAACAGGACCTGACTTTTATTATTGCAATGCTATTATAACAAGATTCTTTAAAGAAGTACAAACCAGGTAGTTTTCTACTTTCAAACTTCCATTTCCTGCAGGTGAGTGTGTAAACATTTAAAGATCTTGTCTGATCCTTGTGAAAAGACAGCCTTAGGCCTCCCTGCCTCTCTGTAATCACTACAGAAGCACTGATCTTCCAAAGCCACATCTGTAAGTGCTCATTAGAGACATGCTTATTTATCCTTATTACTGAAGAACCCCATGGGAACGACCAAAACCCCCCTGAGAAAGAACAGGAAGGAGGAATTAAAACTCAGCGTGACCTAATAAGTGCTGATCCTAGAGTTTAACGACTTTGGGAACTTTGTGGTGCATTTTGGTACCTTTTACCTTACAAAATGCATCTTTTGTAATGTTAACTTTATTAAACTATATTTTAAAATTCCTTTGTATTAACCTTCCATTTTTGCTATTTAAAAACTGTAAACAGTATTTTTTGGTAGCTGCTATTGCTAGATCTGTTATCATTATATACACAACGCAGGTATGTTTTATTATGTAGCAGCTGACAGCCTGAATACCTTGTTAGTGATCACTTGTAATGCAATGATCCACAGACAGATGACTCAGGTCAAAAGCACTGAATCAAAACATGCATGTTTATTTTTGTTTGTTTTGGGAATTTTTGCTTGCTCAGCTGTGCATACAGGGCATGATAGGCAACATTCCCCTGTTAGAGAATGCATCGTGGAAAACAATCAACCAGACTATTGCTATGTTCTGTAAAATAAATGATCAGCATGGAATTCATTAACATATATCAACTTAATTACTATTACTATTAATGTTACTTTATTCTTTTAAGAAAATGTAATTTCAGTATGAAGCACATGTTGAGACTTTATGGAAATAGTTCCCCTTTAGGTCTTTTCTGAAGAATGTGCTCTGAAGTGATGTTAAAATTAAAATTTTGGGCTTCAGCAGTAGCAGTAATAGTATAGCAAGAAGGTGGACAACACTACATTGATTTAGGGAATAATGCAAGTAGAGTCATTGTTCTGCTTAAGATAAAGGTCCCTGCTATATGAAAATACCAGGCCATTTTCAGGTATGATGATAATTCATCCATCCATATATTACCTTCCGCTTTATCCTCTACTAGGGTCGTGGAGGGACCCCATGCCCATCCAGGGAAGAAAGTTTCAGGCACTTGGCAGATACACCCGGGACAGGGTGCAAATCTATCGCTGGGCACACATTCACTCACCCACACACATTCTATATGGGCTAATTTGGAGAACTCAATTGACCATGATTCATGTTTTTGGACTGTGGGAAGAAAGCGGAGAACCTGGAGGAAACCCACGTGGACACAGGGAGAACATGAGAACTCCATCCAGATTAGGATTCGAACAGGGAATCCCTAGTGCTGGGAGGCGAACATGCTAACCACTAAGCCACCGTGCTGCCATGATGACAATTCTATTATTTATTTAAAAATGAATGACAAATCATGTTTGAATCAGAATCAAGATACTTTATATATATATATATGATGTTACACTCGCCTACCTAGAGATTAACGCGGCTGCGCATAGGAAGCGCAGAGCCGTCGCGCTCTAACGCGCTGAAGGGAGCCAGGCACGCAGGTAGCAGGGAAATGGAAATTTATTTAAAGGCGTAGTGACACCACAAAACAAAGGCAACCGACGAGTGAACATAACTTAAACCACGAAGTGCACCGAGGACAGGGAAAGAAGTGAATAAATACAAATGAAAACCAATCACGTGCACAACACAACCAATCAATGGAAAGAGATAATTAAACAAACTAAATACCAATAATTAAAGTAAATTAACAAACATGGAACAGGTGCCCTAGGAACCCGTTACACATATATATATAGGCGGCACGGTGGCTTAGTGGTTAGCACATTCGCCTCTCAGCGCTAGGGATTCCCGGTTCGAATCCCCATCTGGGTGGAGTTTCCATGTTCTCCCCGTGTCTGCGTGGGTTTCCTCCGAGTTCTCCGGTTTCCTCCCACAGTCCAAAAACATGGATCAAGTTAATTGAATTCTCAAAAATTGCCCCATATAGAGTGTGTGTGTGTGAGTGAGTGTGTGCCCAGCGCCTGAAACATTCTCCCCTGGATGGGCATGGGGAACCCCACCGCGACCCTAATAGAGGATAAGCGGGAGATAATGAATGAATGAATGAATGAATATATATATATATATATATATATAAAGAATAAAGGAATAAAGGATAAAGTATAAAAGTACTAGTAAATATTTTTATTTATATGATGCTTTATTTATATGATGCTTTTGCCTTGTCTCAAAGCAGCTTAAAAAATTTCTAAGCCTAAAACCCATAAGAGCAAGCCGAAGTGGTGGGATAGAAAAAACTTCCTGCGAAGTTATCTCATCTCATTATCTTCTGCTTAATATAATACTAGGGAATAGGGGGTTTCCCCATGCCCACCCAAAGTAGAATGTTTCGCATATTTTGCAGATACACCCAGGACAGCGCAGAATTCTATTTGACTTTGACAATACAATAAGGGCACCAATACAATGATATTGACTATATAGAAGCAATTCTTTAACATTAGGCACTTTAGAGCAGCAAGTTTACCTTGAATTTATGCGTTTCAATGTGGGAGGAAACCGGAGAAAACCCACATGGACAAAGAAAGTTTTTCTTTTTTAGGAACTACTTCTTGTGAAAACTTTCAATTAACTCAACAAAACAGACAAGAAGCTTTCTCTCCAGTAACCTGTTACAATTTTTTTTTGTAACAGAACTCACATATTGTATTATATCTATCCATCCATCCATCCATTATCTTCCGATTTATCCTATATTAGGGTCGCCCATGCCCATCCAGGGGAAAACGTTTTGGGCGCTGAGCAGATACACCTCGACAGGGCGCCAATCTATCGCTGGGCCCCCCCATCACTCACACATACACGTGCACAGACACACTCTATATGTGGCAATTTGGAGAACTCAATTGACTTGATCCATGTTTTTGGACTGTGGGAGGAAACCGGAGAACCCGGAGGAAACCCACGTGGACACGGGGAGAACATGGAAACTCCACCCAGATAGGGATTCGAACCGGAAATCCCTAGCGCTGAGAGGCGAACGTGCTAACCACTAAGCCACCATGCCGCCCATATTGTATTATAAAACCTAAAAATTATAATATAATAGACCCTCAGGTATTTTTTAAAAATTTTTGATAAAATACAAATTTTATCAAAGATTATATGGTCATAGGGCGGCACGGTGGCTTAGTGGTTTGCATGTTCGCCTCTCAGCACTAGGGATTCCTGGTTCGAATCCCCATCTGGGTGAAGTTTCCATGTTCTCCCCGTGTATGCGTGGGTTTTCTCTGGGTTCTCCGGTTTCCTCCCACAGTCCAAAAACATGGATCAAGTCAATTGATTTCTCAAAATTGCCCCATATAGAGTGTGTCTGTGTGAGTGTGTGCCCAGCGATGGATTGGCGCCCTGTCCTGGGTCTATCTGCCCAGCGCCCGAGACGTTCTCCCCTGGATGGGCATGGGGGCACCGCGACCCTAATAGAGGATAAAGTTCGTGTGGGATCCCACGCACTGAGAGGCAGACATGCTAACCACTACAACACCGTGTCGTCCTGTTATACACTCACTTGCTACTTATTAGGTAAAGTACTGTAGTGATACTGATGTGATAGTTGGTGGTGTGTTAATGTGTTGCAGACTTCTGGACTAAGAAGCATCCAGTATTCAACATCCTGTGAACACTGATAAATTAGTGGATGACTAACACAAACTTTGCATCAATAGATGACCTACTGTCTCTGGTCTTACATCAACAAGGTGGAGCAGTGCGGTGGATGTGCCAAAGAGAATGTATAGTCAGTAATAGAGAAATTAGAACTCACTGTGGTCTTCAAACCAGAACCACCACTATAATATCAGTTTCACTGCAGTACTGAGAATTATCCACCACCCTGATAATATCACTGATAATGTGGTGATCATCAGAGAACAGAGTAAATGGGACTAACAAAGTATGTAGAGAACCAGATGCACTACAGTCTGTAATTGTAGAACTACAAAGTCTGTCTATATGTTCAGATAAACTAAGTATTAAAACAGTCTGATAAATTGGCCGATGCATGTATATCAGATTTAGGTGGGTGTCGGGGCTTCTTAATGCAAAGTTCTAATTAATCAAAACAGAAAACCAGTCCAACCATTACCAGAAGACCAGCAAATAGAGACCTTGTTGAACTGGTGTCTAGATCAAAGCAGCATGTAACCCCAAATTCTGTCAAGAAGCGCCTAAATGCTAGCTATAATGTACTCAACATCTAAAAGATACACTCTGTTTGATCACTGAGGCAGCTGGCTAAATTGGACTGGGTGACCTTGGGATGGCACTGACCAGCACAGTATCTGACCACATGCCAAGTCAGGGTAGTGCACCTTTAGCCAATTACAACCTAAAACAACCCTTGTCCAAGTGGCCTTGTCCAAATAAAACATGACCCGCTCTATGTTTCCAAAGTTTATGGGTGCGGGCATGGTGCAATAACTAATGCTCCCAGACCCCACCACGGAATCACCAAACGCCTGGAGGGTAAAATCACATGCCCCAGGTCACATCAACACAATCAATACAAGCTTACAAATCTGATGTTCTATGGGTGCCAATCTGATCTTCTTTGGTAGGCAACCACATCAATGTTAATGCTTGGGACACCACTTACAACAGAGTAAACCAAACCTCCACAGAATGGGTACAGGCTGCACCAGTTAACAAATGAATAGTAAAAAAAAAAAGACATGTTCATTGTGCTGAGCAGATACGCCAAGACAGTGCGCCAATGTATCGCTGAGCATACTCACTCACACACAATTTAGAGAATTCTATTTACACAGAATCCATGTTTTTAAAATGTGGGAGGAAACACAGACACAGGGAGACCATGGTTGGGATTCAAACCTGGATCCCCAGCACTGAGAGGAGAACGTGCTAACCACTAAGCCACTGTTCTGCCAAATTTAATTCTATTGTAAAGACGTGTGTCAGATAAAGTACAGAGCTAAACAGAACACAGCAAATATTATTACGAGCAAATTAGATGTATTTGAAGATTTCTTATTCGACACACAAATATGATTGTATGCATGCATATGCGTTACTACGAAAGAAAACCCTGGCCTCAACAATATCTGAGTGTTTTATTCAGAAATAAACTAAGAAGTGTGGGCACATTCCCCAGTGTCCGTTAATGCCACATCGATTCTTTAACTAATATTTTTATTATTTATTCATTCATTATCTTCTGCTTATTCCTCTACTAGCATTGCCAGGGGGAGGGGCGGTCCCATGCTTATCCAGGGGAGAACATTTTGGGAGCTGGACACTCGGGACCAGGTCCAATCTATCGGCACATTCGCACACTCATTCACACACAAAGACACCCTATATAAGGCAATTTAAAGCATTCGATCCACCTTAAATGTTTTTACACTGTTGGAGAAAACCCACACAGATACGGGGAGAACATGATAAGCAACTGTGGAGCCCTATTTTTATTATTCATTCATTCATTATCTCCCGCTTTATCCTCTCTTAGGGTTGTGGGGGGGGGGGTCCCCATGCCCATCCAGGGGAGAACGTTTCGGGTGCTGGGCAGATACACCCAGGACAGGGTGCCAATCCATCGCTGGGCACACACTCACACTCTATATGGGGCAATTCGGAGAATTCAATTGACTTGATCCATGTTTTTGGACTGTGGGAGGAATCCGGAGAACCACGCAGACACGGGGAGAACATGGAAACTCCAACCTGATGGGGATTCGAACCGGGAATGTTATAAGAATATGGAAAGAAAAGAATAAAGAGTCCACCTGTGCTAACAAAAATACTGAGTCTACCCCAGGTGGAGCACCTTACATTACAAACATGCACTGGCTATGGTGAAACCGCTTTGCTACAACAAAAAGAAAAAACATAAGTGAAATGAGTACCTGATTCTTTAATGTGTTAATAATTTCTAGTAAGTTTTGTAGCTTGGCTACCACCTGCTGACTAGGAATCTGCTTCCTGTATAACAAGTATTCACATGCCCAGTGTAGGGAAATAAAACTGAACAAGCTGAAACACTTGTCATGTCATGTCATTATCTTTCACTTAATCCTATACTAAGGACTAGGGTCACAGGGGGTTCCCCAAGATCAGCCAGTGGAGAACATTTCAGGTTCTGGCCAGATACACCAACAGGGCGCCAATCACTTGACACACTCACCAACACAGACACACACACATACACACAAACACACACAATGGGGCAGTATAGAGCATTCAATTTACCTTGAATCCATGTTTTGAAATGTGGGAGGAAACTGGAGATCCCAGAGGAAACCAATGCAGACACAGGGAGAACATGGAAACTCCACCCAGATTGGGATTCGACCTGGATCCCCAGAGCTGAGAGGCGAATGTGCAAACCACCAAGCCACTAAGCCACAGTCCAACAGGGATTCGAGGTAAATTGACGGCTCTAAATTGTCCCATATAGTCAGTATTTGTGTGTGTTTCTGTATAAGTAGGTGTCTGCCCAGCGATAGATTGGTGCCCTGTCCTGGGTGTACCCTGCATGCGAAATTTTCTCCCCTGTATGGGCATGGGGAACTCCCCCACGATCCTAGTAGAGGATTACATGGAAAAGAATGAATTAATTAATTAATATTAATACTAAATTCTTTGCATAAATATTTTCATTACATTTTCAGGGCACTCACAATAAAGTAATTCGATAATAGCACGGGGTGTTTAAAACTGGCCTGTGAACTGCCTGCCAGAGACATTCAGACACGCTGCAGACCCACTGGTACATCCACTATTCCCAACCACACAATACACAAAAGGCATAAGCATCCCGGCTTGGGAAGAGTAGCTCTCATCCTATCTCCTTGTTTAATTAGTGGAGTATGAGGTTAGTCAGTGACAATAGCCCCTTTGTGGCAGGGAGGCTGCCAGACAGAATTAAGATGTGGCCCTCTGTCAGTGTGGCCCCATAAGCATGCAGACCTCAAAGAGAAGCCACATACAATGATGCAGGGCCTATTTTAGACAAGTCACTCTGATAACTTGTTGATAACAAGAAAGAACACACTGCCGCCCTGGCCAAACTCCTGAAACTTGAACCTTCTGTTGGTTGAGAGCTGGAAGACTAAGATGCATCAAAAGGCGCTACAAGAGAAAACTGGAATACATACTGTATTTCTAGTCATTTTAATCAGAAAAGTAAAGGTATGCAGCCTTGAGTATTATTTATCTTATAGATTGTTGCTAATTATAGAAACATCTAGTCAAATTGCACTCTGCTGCCATCTGTCCTCATAATATAAATCACACAAAGGGAACAGCTATTCAAAATTGGACAAAACACTGAAGCAAGGGCATGGGGGCAGGGTCGGGGGCTATAGGCATTCTGGGAAGCCACACACATATTAGTCACACAGAATTAATCTAGATGGGTGAACAATGGCTGCCGAGCTTCTGGCAAACCCCAGCTGTCGTTTCATAAAAGAACACAGAAACGAGATTTAGAGCTTAGTGTATCTGAACCCTCTGTAAGCAAAGTGGCACAAACAGTAAGACACATTGGAACTGAGTTTTGAAAAAAGGCCAAATTCCTTTCCCATCATTTTTATTGATGATTAAACGTCATTGACCATTTGCTCTCTAAACCCTCTAACGACATCTGTTTTATAACCACATCTCAATCATAGCATAGGATAACAGATTTGGCAGACCAACCCACAACTTTTCTGACACTACTACTCTGATTTCCACCAAGATCAGACAGGAAGCAATAAAATACACACACTGAGCAGACGATTTCCTGTAATGTATCAATTCGGCCAACGGAAAAATTTTATCCATTAAGTTTACTGTGCTTGTTTT
This sequence comes from Corydoras maculifer, assembly GCA_019802435.1. NCBI lineage: Eukaryota > Metazoa > Chordata > Actinopteri > Siluriformes > Callichthyidae > Corydoras > Corydoras maculifer. The sequence continues at coordinate 2,262,235 of JAFMOD010000170.1, forward strand.
GTTTTTGTTTTTTTTTTTCACTTACTTGCATTCTCCCCTTCCATCTGGAGTATTCACACAGGTACCGCCATTCTGGCATTTCTCAAAACATTTCAGACCTTAGGAAAATACAACATTGTCATTAAGGGCACTGATTCTAAACAGAATACACAAATTTGTGCTCATTCACAATATATTTTCTAAATGGCCAAAAATGATTTTTGGTTCTAGTAATGAAAACTTGTATTTTAAAAGTAATTGCATACTGATATAGCTAAATAAATAAGTGTAAAGTAGGGAAATGTTTGCCACCTAAAGACATTGCCCAAGGGGAAAGAACCTGAATGCCACATTGCTTTAGATATTTCGCACTCTGAGCCGCTACATTTGGTTTGTAAATAGTGATGACATGATTACATATTTTGCTGGTATGATTATTGTCTAAGCAATAGACAATGCATTTCTTATGCTAGTTCATGTTATTTAAGGTAAGCACGAAATAACATTTTGTTATCAAAAAATGACAATGTGGGGCTTTTGCTGAATATTAACACAAAATATTATTTGTAAACAGAATATAAAATTATTTTGTGAAAATCAAAGTAAAAAAAAGTCCCTTACAGTACATATTCATATCCATTTCAATAAAATCTAGGTTATTTTTTTGTAAGGCCAAAGAAAACAGACAAAAACAACTACTAATAACTAACTTTTTGTATAACTTTATTTTTTCAGTGTGAGTTGCTCAACTGGCTCCAAAGTTCTTCATAAAACACATTTTTTGACAAAAGTGATGAATTTAAAAATCGTTAATCATCTCACCTTTTTTGTAGCAGACACCTCTAACAATTTCTAAGACATTTTAAACAAGTGTCATTTTATTTTTGTTCTGTGCAAGTTGTGCTACTTATTACAGAAGTTTTGGTTAATGACATAATACACATTTTTGTTATGAATGTCGTCATGACAATGTTGAGTCCCTTTCACGATTAATGAATTGTAATGTTTTTAAATGCAATTAATTGCAAAACCGATTAGTTATTCCTATTTGTAACTGACACCTGCAACACCATTTTATAGTGATTTTAGTGATTGTTCTGTGAGTTGCGCCACTTTCTCCTAAGTGGTCTACCTGCATAATTACTCATTTTTCTTATTAATGTCGCCATGACGATGGCGATTTATTAATTTGTACATTTTTTTATCACAATTTATTGCTAAAACTAATCGTCTCATCCCTATTCGTAACAGACACCTGCGAAATGCACCACTTGCACCAAGATTTCAGAAAAGTGTAACTTTATTTTTTGTTCTATGCGAGTTGCACCACTTGCTCCGAAGGTCTGTTATGTACCTCACCATCTTATAAAAAAACAGGTTAGGTTTTACAAAGAATAAATATCCAGTTAACAAAGGCAAGGAGTTTCATAAAGCTTCTCTTTAACAAGGTAGCACGAAAACTGATTACTTTATCATTTTATATGTTTAAGCCATGTACTATTACTAACTGTTATTACTAATGATGCATATAATACTAAGAATGAGCAGAATCACACTGCATCACTTGTACATTAGTTAAAAGAAAACCTTCAATTACACTTTTAAACTTTAAATCATACAGTTCACACAAAATGCATGTACAAAAAGTACAAAAAAGTAAATGCATGCTTTTTTGTACAGTTTACTTTTGACTCTAAGGACACCTTTAGTACATACATATATTCAAATACCTATACTTAACTGTCAATTACTAAATATTTCATTTATTAAAATAGGCTTAAATGCACTTTTTTATTATTGTATTATTACTTTTTTTCTTGCTGCTAATTGATGTTAAAAATTCCTGGTGCAAATAAAGTATTCTATCTATCTATCGATCGATCCATCGACCGATCTCTCTCTTTACCTAGCAATCTATCTCGAAAGCAAGCGAGTAGCGCCACAAACTTTTTTTTTACTTTTTATTAGGTTCCTATGTAACTTTTTGGCCGCATTTTTTGGTAATTTATTAATTACGGTCCATAACCAAATTCTATTGCACTCAAAGCACCAATCCATAAGAAACCCCGTGTAGGAAGCTCCTAAATTCCCACAAGCCCCACTCAACAAGTGTATCTGAACTACAAGCTTTTTCCCCAAGTTTTCCAATTCCGACTTGTTTACACTTTGCGCGATGTTCGGGGTGAAGATCTTTGAAAAAACAACAACAACAACAACAACAACGTGTTGCTTACCGTTTGTCTGAGCAATAAGTGAAATCAGAGGAATCAGTGTCCCGAGAAAATGATGCATTCCTTCTGATCAATTCAGAAACGCCTTGCGATTCCGCGCTCGATTAAAATATGTCCAGCATTTGTTGCGCCAAAAAAGGGAAAAAAAACACAGTGAAGACCCCGATGGAGGAGTAGGTCCGGGAGCGACACCCTTCTCTCTCTAGGCGTGTGAACGCGCTTTGGAAACAACAGTTAATGAATGGATTCAAAGCTCCCTCCGCCGGAGCGCCTTTTTTTTTTTTACCACGGTGTTCATTTCACCCAGCGGAGGCGCACTGACAGAAAGCCACGCCCCTTTCACAAGCGCCCCTCGGTTCAAACTGCAAACGCGGGGAAAAATATGGAACTCAAATGCTGACATAAGTATTTGAATCTGAATTTTGTAATTTTAAGCAAAATTCAAATTGAAATGAGCAATTTTCAGAGATTTTTAGATGAAAAACATTCAGATTAAAAAATTCAGATTACAAAATTTACATTACAAAATTCAGATTCAAATACTTATGTCAGCTATTAAGCTCCATAGAAAACGGGAGCAAACCAAATGTGTGATACTTGAATAGGTTCAAACATATTTGGCAGCACTGTAATTTAGTGGTTAGCTAGCACTTTCACCTCTTTTCTATGTTTCTGTGTTCTCCCTGTGTCTGCGTGGGTTTGCCCTGGGTTCTCCAGATTCCTACTACAGTCCAAAATTTGTAGGTGTTTCTGTGTGAGTCAGTGTGCCCAGAGTTAGATTGGCGCCCTGTCCTGGGTGTATCTGCCCAGCACCACAAACGCCCTCCCCCAGCAACCCCAGTAGAGGATTAAGTGGTGTATCTGCCCACCTCATTGCTCTCATTCAAACCTAGTGTGGTTGGTGGAGTTTATATCTTCTCTCTGTGTCTGCATGGGTTAATGTGAATTAGCTGCTTCAAATTGTCCCATGTATATACATTGCCCCTATGTATGAGTGTGTATGTCTCTGTGTGAGTGGGTGTGTGCCCTGTCTTGGGTGTATCTGCCCAGCACCCAAAACATTCCTCCCTTATATATGCATGATAAACCCATGGCAATAGGCACAGCAGGGTGGCGTAGTGGTTCGCACGCCCACCTCATTGCTCTGATTCGAATCTTGGGTTTCTGCATTGTCAGTGCACTTATTTCACTGTATTGCAGAAACATTACAACTTATTATATTTTATATAGTGTGGCACAGTGACTTCTTCCATTCTCCGGTCCAAAAACATGGATTCAAGGTAAATTGAATGCTCTAAATTGCCCCATATAGTGTAAGTGAATGCGCCCGGCAATAGAGTGGCACCCTGTCCTGGGTGTATCAGACCAGCCCCCCAAACGTTCTTTCCTGGATGGGCAATTTTAAACTAAGTGTACACTAAGTGTAAATTTACTTGATCTAATGGTGCAGGATGCAAACATGCTTTTGCTCAATAATTAGTATCTTCATGCATATTCATGTTAGTATGGGTTTCTCTGGTTATTTATTACCCTTCAGAAGTAGTTTGAAAGTACTTTTCAAAATTTTCAAGACAGTAGTTTGTTTATAGGTGCCTGAAAGTAAATAATCAAGCTGATAGGCATAACATCATTGATGTAAAGGTTTTTAAATTTCGGGTTTATGCTTGAATTTGGAATGCACAAGGCCAGTGTTAAACATAGTACGAAAGATCAGCTTCTCAAACTGCAAGTTTGGACAAAACGAAAAAATGTTTTGAGATTGCAGTGCCATGTAATATTTAATCAAACTCATTTGCAATATTTCTACAATTGTTAATATATAAATCATTGTTTAGAGTCCTTCAAATAATATGGTAAATGTAGTTGTCATATTTGATGACTATAAAAAAGTAGTTTTAACACCTGCAGGCTAGGAATTTTTTTTTAGAATGTCGTAATACACTCTATTCAACATAAGTGTGCCAAAAAAGCTGCAAGCAATTTACGGGAGTGTGGGAAACTTCACTAGAGTTAATGTGACCTGAAGTCTAGAGAAAAGAAGTTTGTTGTGGAGGAGGCACCCTTAATGGGGAGATAATTAGAGCCATGTAGATACATGTACAAACACTTCTTACCCTGGAGTAAGTGTGAGCACCAGTATCTTCCATGGGAATAAAGTTAAATATGTGGCATGTGCGTAAGTGCTGCAATGATGAAAATATGAATTTCTATTTAAAAACTATATATATATATATATATATATATATATATATATATATATATATATATATATATATATATATATATAATATTGTGTGGGATTTGAAGGACATTTTACCCACTCTGCGTCCCAATTCTGCACATAATACTAACTACTCTTGTGTTTGAATGTGGTGGTTGGTTCTAAACCTAACTCCAAGTCGCTAATGTGGGTTAATGTTACTTATGTTGCCAAGGAAGCATTATGCCACACTATTGTTGGTTTCAGGTGGTCTCTAATAAGCCTGATATATATTTTTTTTAAATTAAGACCCTTGGAAAAGCAGTGGTTTAGTACTATGTGTATTTTAGGATTAAAACTGAATAGAGCGACACAGTGGCTTAGTTAGTTGGTTAGTATGTTTGCCTCTCAGAGCTGTGAATCCAGGTTCGAATCCCAATCTGAGTTCCATGTTGTTGTCACAATGTACTACTGTAAAAAGCTCTATATAAGTAAACTACTTGAATGCTCCAAATTGCCCCGTATAGAGTGTGTTTGTGTTTGTGTCTGTGTGAGTGTGTGTGCCCAGCAATAGATGGCCTCCAGTCTCATCTGCCCAGTGCCTAAAACATTCTCCCCTGGAATGGCATGGGGAACTCCCCCCACGACCCTAGTAGAGGATTAAGTGGAATATAATGAACAGATAGTTATATAGCAGATAGAGCTGTTTGCAGTTTTTTTTACTCCATTGCAAAAATAGCTCATAAAAGTCCCATCCATCCATTATCTTCCGCTTTATCCTCTACTAGGTTCAAGGTGGGGTTCCCCATGCCCATCCAGGAGAGAACGTTTCAGGCACTGGGCAGATACACACAGGACAAGGCACCAATCTATAGCTGGGCACACACTCGCTCACACAGACAAACACATATATGGCAATTTTTTGGAGAATCCAACTGACCTTAATCCATGTTTTTGGACCGTGGGAAACTAGAGAACCCTGAGGAAACCCACGTAGACATGGGGAGAACATGGAAACTCCACCCAGATTGGGATTCGAACCGAGAATCCCAAGTGCTGAGAGGCGAATGTGTTACCCACTAAGCCACCGTGCCGCCCCCTCATGAAAGTTGCATGAGAAAATAAATATCAAAACACCCCACAAAACAGGTGGAAAATAAAGACTTTGGTCTGTATTATTAGCCCACTTTTTTCCACATAGATGATTTAACTAGAGACTTTTTTTTTAATATTAGGCACCATACCTCTAGGCGTATATCTATACCCAACATCAAGGTTACATGAAAGATTGCTATAAAAAATTATATTACATAAAACATAAAAATTATAAAAGATAATTATTGTTTATTCCAGTCATGAAATCATTTATAAATCTGATTCTACATAGCACAAACAGGTTGCCAGCCGATCAGGGGTTTACACATAATAAAGGAATTCATACCTAGGTGCAATTTCATATTGTCAATTCACTTATCGTTATGTCTTTGAACCATGTGCATAAGCTTTTCTCTTATATGGAGTTTGCTTTGTAATAAGCCAATAAAATAGATAACCCAAATAAGTTTACGTGGTCACATCAGACCACATAACATGGTTCCAGTAATCAGAGCAAAATGTGTTTGTGTGTCAGCAAACAGTTTGCAAGCCTTCTTGTGCATTTCTTGTCTGAAACCTTTGAAAGACACCACTTTCTAGGGTGAAAGTCATGCAAACAACTTTCATACAGAGTACAGCGTATGGTTTGAGTGTTCACAGGCTGACCCCCTACCTTTAAAACTTACTTGCCAATTTGGTTGACACCATAACAGGAAAAAAATAGACACAGCATCAAAAAAATATTTATTTTAAAAATTTGCATCAAGGGTGGCACGGTGGCTTAGTGGTTAGCACGTTCGCCTCTCAGCGCTAGGGATTCCCGGTTCGAATCCCCATCTGGGTGGAGTTTCCATGTTCTCGCCGTGTCTGCGTGGGTTTCCTCCGGGTTCTCTGGTTTCCTCCCACAGTCCAAAAACATGGATCAAGTTAATTGAATTCTCAAAAATAGTGTGTCTGTGTGAGTGAGTGTGTGCCCAGCGATGGATTGGCGCCCTGTCCTGGGTCTATCTGCCCAGCGCCCGAAACGTTCTCCCCTGGATGGGCATGGGGAACCCCACCGCGACCCTAATAGAGGATAAGCGGGAGATAATGAACGAATGAATGAATGAATTTGCATCAATTTCCAAATGCCTTTCATGTTTATTAATTTAGCTATAAACACCATTGGACCACAAAGCTATTACACCATTTACTGTTGGGAAAAAATTGCATTATGGTACAAGAGATAGTAAGTTGTATGTTGTTTAAAGTGCAGAGTGTCTACTGTGGTTGCTTTTGTGGTAGATGATAAACTAAAAGTGTTAGCAACTATGGATGTCTACAAAGTTACACCAGTACAACATGTACAAGGAACAATGGAGCAAAATATCAGCAGCCAATCAAGAGAATATTGACAAGGGCTTAGCATGATGCTTGATTGAGGTTGAACGTTTTAATGTCAGTATTCCAAATGTTAAAAAAAGTCTAAAGGTTTAAATAAATACTTGTATCTAGCATTATTCTGACATTTTAACATATTGTGATCCTCCTTAACCTAAAGCAAGAAATGGTAAACAACTGAACCCAAGGTGATTTGCTCCTAAAAATCTGGGCTGTGTGTTTGTCAAGACATAGATTAAGAAGGCTATTATCAAGTATTAGGTGAAAATTACACACTTCATAGAGGTATGATTTTGCTTTATTATGTTACATACTTTGAGGGAAAGTTACTCAAAGTCGCTGCCCAAAACATGTTGGGGCATGTCATCAGCCATTCCTCTTCTATTATCTGTGAAGCCCTTGAATTTACATGTACTCCAATCCTGATCTGTTGTGTCTAATCACTGTGGATTTGTGTTGCTAATTATTTTTATTTAAATTATATGCATGCTGTTAAATGTACATCTATGGACAAAACAGAGCACTACCGCTTCAGAAAAAAAACTCGAATAGACACTTTTATTATTTTTTTAAGTTTCTTAGCTTAACAAACAAATTGAAAAAATCATAAGATCAAAAATAAATAAGGATGTGGATTCAATGGCTCCAACCTCCCATAGGAGTGCAAACAAAACAAGTTATAGAGACTGATCTAATAATTGTTCAATTCTTTCTAAGTATTAAGTAAAGGGTTTTGTCTGTTGTGTGTATACACAGAGGAATTTGTACTTCACATATTACAGTGAAACACACACATATACACACTGGTGAAGTGAGCACACTTTTTTTTCTCATATGTATATATATATATATATATATATATATATATATATATATATATATATATATATATATATATATATATATATATATATATATATATATATATATATATATACTAAGCACGGTAGTTCACAAGCAGGTTAACACGTTTGCTTCTCTGTGCTTAGGTGTTAACCACTAAGCCACCGTAAGTGCCTGTAAGTGCATTATTTATTGCTTTTATAAAATAGATACTATAATTAAAAATAAGGTTTGATTAAAAATGTTTAATGTAAACAAAATTATTTATCAACTGGTATTGGAATTGAAACTGCCATGTTCGGAAAAGTGACTTTTTCCTCATTTAATAACAACACTGTAGAGAACAAGACATACTATTCAGTAAATATTAAAGACATTTTGCAAAATATTACAGACATTCTGTATGTAGTTTGATTACAGAAAATCCTAATGGTATAGATGTTATAGAAAAGTTTTTATACTTTGTTTACTGACTGCAATTTCCCCCCAGGGATTAATTAAGTATTCTGATTCTGATTCTGTTTCTAATTAACCTTGTGTCACAAGAAATATATTGTGTTAAAACTTCCAATTTCAGATCTGGCTTTTGAATTTGGGACCTTAAGTGCTTATGGGGAAAAAACAGGTGAAAATGTTACAATTTGCTATTGTCATTCAATTGTTGCATTACAACTTCCTTGATAAAACAACCTGTGATTTATACATCCTTCCCTAACCAAAACAATAGAATTTAATCTAACAACCTGCTGTGGCACTAAACTTCAAAACAGTCAAGCCACATCAGTTCCATACAAAAGAATGTCTTGTTTTATAATCCAATACTATTTTAATTAATTCTAGGCATCTACTACTGATAGCAAAGAAAAAACATATTTTTTGTAGTGAACCCAGCTGCTTCCCAGCATTGTGATGTTCCATCTACAGAGATATGGCATCTTCAGAGACTCTCAGCAAGCCTGTGGTGCTCCACTGCTGTCAAAACTGCAAAGTGTCTCCATATCTTGCTGTTTTTGGACACAGAATCACAAACAGGAAGTCACTTGGGGCCAGTCACATAGAAACACTTCCCTCTTTTGTTTTAGGGAAGGCTATGTGAAGGTTCAGGAGGTAGACCTTGTGTCGCCCAGCATCTCCTAATGCTGGCCTTTAGCACACCCACTATATCTGCATTACCTCACTGTTGGGCTTTTAATATTCTCATGTCAACCATTTAGAAAGCATACTTATACATACACATGTGCTCACTTCACCAGTGTGTGTATATGTGTGTGTGTTCACTGCATGGGTTAAATGTGGAGCTATGTACCCTGTATGTACGTACAGTAGGCAAAATAAATCATTTTATCACTTAGAGCATTCAATTTTCTTGAAGTCATGTTTTTAGACTGTGGGGAGAAACCAGAGAACCCCCAAGAAACCCACGCGGACACGGGGAGAACATGAAAATTCCAGCCACGTTGGGATTTAAACCTCAATCCCCAACTCTGAGAGGTGAACGTACTAACCACTAAGCCACTGTGCTGTCCTTTAATAATCTACACAAACTGAATGCCCATATTTTGAGTAGTGCAAAATTATGTTTTATATTTAAAGTTTTGTAAAAGATACACCGTGAAAGTCAAATGAATTCCAATAGAGTTTAGCCAAATGTCACATCATCACATATTGGCTACGTTTTCAATACTACAAATGAAAGTTCCCCAAATCAGAAGTGAAAATGTCAAACACTATGTGACACATGGCTTTAAAATGACAGACCTCTAGGCTTTCATGTAAGGAGACATGGAGTCTGTTGTATTTTACATGCAGTATGAATTTTATAATTTCAGCTAAATCCTTAATCCATCATGACCTGACCTTCTCTCATTACCAGCATGGCCGATACACAATAAGTCTTGCAGATAGCGCAGATAGACCCAGGACAGGGCGCCAATCCATCGCTGGGCACACACTCACTCACACAGACACACTCTAAACAGGGCAATTTTGAGAATTCAATTAACTTGATCCATGTTTTTGGACTGTGGGAGGAAACCGGAGAACCCGGAGGAAACCCACGCAGACACGGGGTGAACATGGAAACTCCACCCAGATGGGGATTCGAACCGGGAATCCCTAGCGCTGAGAGGCGAACGTGCTAACCACTAAGCCACCGTGCCGCCCATAAAAAATCATAAAAAGTAAAACAGGGTGGCATGGTGGCTTAGTGGTTAGTATGTTCTCAGTACTGGGGATCCATGTTTGAATCCCGATCTGGGTGGAGTTTCCATGTTCACCCTATGTCCGTGTGGCTTTCCTCTTGGTTCTCCTTTTTTTTGACCCATGTAGTGTGTATTTGTGTGTGTGTGTTTGTGTAAGTGAGTGTGCGCAGTGATAGATTGGCGCCCTGCCCTGGCTGTATCTTCCCAGCGCATGAAACTTTCTCACCTGGATGGGCAAAGTTATGGGGATTGAGGATAGATGATTAAGCAAAAGATTGAATAGTAAATAAATGAATGAATAAAAGGTGAAGCAAAAATGCTATATTACTGTAATTTATCTTGCTTATCAGTTGTTTAATGCAATAAGTTGCATAAGTTCTCATCTCATCTTCTGCTTAATCCTAGACTAGGCTCGTGGGGGAGAGGTGTGGAACCAACTTGGACATGAAGAGAACATGGAAACTTCACCTAGAATGGAATCCATTCTGGATCCCGAGCACTGAAACGCGGACATGTTCAGCACTATGCCAAATACAAATATAAAATGTGTTGCTTTTAAATAGACTTTATAATGATAGTCTTATAATCTATCAGTAGCTATTTTTCAATTTACAGATTATACTGTAGTGACAAACAGCTACAAAGCATACAAAGCTAGAATTTATAGAATAGAAAAAACATTCATGAAATATGAAAATAGGCCACTGTTATTACACTGCATTCTCACTATATTTATTCTTATAATTCCAGAATTCTAAAATCTCAAGACAGAAAACATCACTAATGATAAAATTAGGGAAAAACCCAGTCATGACAGTTTGGGAAGTATGTGGCCTTTTTCCATTCTAGTGTCTCTTGGGACACAGTGCTACCAATCAACTTTCCATTTAATCTCTGTACCCACCTTGTTTTTATTTCAGTTTTAGTGATCTGGCATGTTTTTGCTTCCTCTCTCTACTCTTTTACTTTTATGAATCTAATGAAGCATAATATATTTATATTTTAAAATATACACATTTATTTTATCTAATTTTAAAATTATTTATCTGTTGTCCTGTTCCTCGCACAATCCAAAACATGGATTATAATAATTTTTATTGAGTGCTTTTATTTGCCCCATATAGTGCATGTTTGTGTGTGTGTCTATGTGAGTAGAGTTTGACCAGAGTTTGACCAGAGAATGGTACACTCTCCTGGGTGTATCTAAGAAAATGGTTGAAGCCTTGCCAAGATATTTCTGTTTTCCGAATCAAAATTCATTTTCATTTTTCATTACGGTGATTTTTGCACTTCTGTAGCTCTGCGCTACAAAACTAAATTCACTGGAGTTGGAGCTGACCAGAGCCAAATCGATCTTGTGAAATTTCAAAGTGATAGCATTATTTGTCATGATCACGCTTAGAAATTGGCTTAGTTCATGTTCTATGTAAATAAAAAAAAAAAGAAATGATTCCCATTTACTTGCAGTGTGAAATGACCGTTGATGTAACCACGGATTATAGACTCCCTATAACCTGACCACACCCATTTTTTTTTACCTCATTTACTGTGTTCCTTTAACATACGTATGCAGTGTGTCTCCTATGACCACGCTGCAATCACAATCTTCTGCAATCTGCAATCTTCATAGAAATTCACCTCTCTAGTTGTAAATAAAAGTGCTAAATAAATGTGTCAATACTAACTATAAATTCATGGAGGAAGTTTTTTCATTTACATAAGCTTTATTCAACAATATTTTAAAAGCAACAGTCTAGTGAACAGTGTGTGTGTGTGCTCTGAAAAAACACAGGTAAGTACTTTACTAATACTTTAACTTAATCATGGGCGTGATAAAATTTGTGTTGCAATAACTTGAAAAAAGTTGAAACTTTTATAATCAGGATCCTAACTAAATGTTAGTGTACTTACAATACAACAGTAAATGCTTTGCACTTTGAAAAAGGCTAAAAATAATTTAGTTGTTAAAAACTCACATTGCAAAGGAAGAAGCAGGTACCCTTTTTCCTTCGCCACAGTTCCACTATTGTCCTACTCATAACACAAGAGCCACACATGTGCTGTGAGAGGGTAAAAGGTAACTATGTCCTTCCTGATTCATTTGTATGGACAAAGAAAATGTACACAATACATCTGTGATATTCTCTTGATAAAAGCCTATTATTATTTGGTTTCCTTGCACATCTGTGGTGTAATAACTATCCATACATTTAGACCTAATTACTTAAGTTCCAACATTTTTGTAGTAGTTAAAATAAATACTTTTGCTAGATGTTTACATGCTGCTCAAATATCTCTAGTGACTCTACTTTATTAATGATAATTTCAGTTTCGGCTTAACGCAAGCCTTTTCATGTTGAACTGAGAGGTGTGAGGTCTGGTTTAGAAAATATTATTTGGGTTGCAAATTACAAAGGATCATGAGGGTGGGAATTAAATTGTGAGACAAGCGAATGGAGGCTTGTTTGTGGTTCCTTAATTGCTGAGCTGTATGAATCTAGCATCTACTTTCAGTATTATCAACAATGTGCACAATGTGCTTAGTTTTCCCACACTCAATTCTTTTGAATTAACTACTGTACAATATGTTTTGTCTTGGCCTGCTAAAGGAAGTAAGTCAGAGAGGAGGATGCTGTCTAAGCTGAAGGCTATTATCACAATGACTCCCACCAATTCTATGACACACTGATAAGACACAGGAGCACATACAGTTTAAGTCTCATTCCTCCTAAATTTACTACAGAGCACCACAGATGTTCATTCACACATTTTTGCAGAACGTTTTTTTATATGTACTTATATTGCACATATAAGTACATATAAAAAAACGTTCTGCAAAAATCATATAGGATATAGGGTATATTCTACATTTCCTTTTTACATATTTATTTGTTTAATTTGTGATCTATTTGGCCTACAGTGCTTGGCTACACTTTCCCTCTATGTTTAACCCATCTGTGCATTGAAACACACACATATACACACAATGAGTCAAGTGAACACACGTGCCTGTGGCAGTGAGCAACCCTGAACACGGCACCCAGGAAGCAATTAGGGTTAGGTGCTTTGACCAAGGGCACTTCAGCTACGATACTTGATGGGACCTGCCCTACGACTGACCTCAGCCACAACCACTTTACTTTATTATAGTTTTCTTTTTATATTACTTTAAAAAAAAAAAAAAAATTTAGAGTTTTTTCTTGCCACTGTCACATCAGTATGCTCTTTGGGGGTTCAAAGGCTTACAACACTGTAAAGCTGCTTTGCGACAATGTACTATTGTAAAGATCGCTATATAAATATATTACTTAAACTTATTAGTACTTTAAATTACTCATCTCTCTCCATTTGCTCCCTGTAGCTGCTCACATTTAATGCAAGGCACTGACTCTGGCCTACAAGACAATTTCTGGATCAGCCCCCTCTTACCTTCAGCCTATATTTCCAAAATATACTCCAAATCATTCATTCTAGTGATGAATGTCGTCTGGTGATTCAACCTCACCAAGGTGCTAATTCTCACTCCATAACACACTTGATCCATGGAACGATCTATCCAACTCTTACTCTGTCAAGTCACTTAGCATCTTTAAGAAACATCTCAAACTCATCTCTTCCACAAACACTTGCACAAATAAAAAAAAAGGTTTGATTATACGACAGTGATACTGTTTTTTCCATAACTACTGACTTTTGACTTGTGGTGTTCTCTCATTTGTAAGTCGCGTTGGATAAAAGTATCTGCTAAATGAGTAAATGGAAATAGAAATTTGAGTATGTTGCATTTTTCTTCTGCTCTTCATGAAGTAAATATTGGTAATACTCATTCATTCATTCAACCATTGATTATCTTCCTTTTAATACTCTACCAGGGTCACAGGAAGGGGGGGGGGGGCGATGGACAGGTAACAACCAAGACAGACACACACACAAACACACACACTCACACACACTTAATTAATTACATTAAGTAGGGCAATTTCTGGCACGACGGTGGCTTAGTGGTTAGCACGTTGCCTTTCAGCGCTTGGGATTCCAGGCTCGAATCCCCATCTGGGTGGAGTTTCCATGTTCTCCCCGTGTCCGTGTGGGTTTCCTCTGGGTTCTCTGGTTTCCTCCCACAGTCCAAATATATGGATCAAGTCAATTGAGTTTGATCCAAATACATGGATCAAGTCCAAATTGCCCCATATAGAGTGTGTTTGTGTGAGTGAGTGTGTGCCCAGCGATAGATTGGCGCCCTGTCCTGGGTGTATCTGCCCAGCGCCCGAAATGTTCTCCCCTGGATGGGCATGGGGAACCCCACCGCGACTCTAATAGAGGATAAAGCGGGAGATAATGAATGAATGAATTTACCTTGAATCCATGTGTTTGGATCGTGGGAAACCGGAAAACCAGGAGGAAACCCACACAGACACAGAGAGAACATGGAAACTTCACCCAGATTGTGATTCAAACCTGGAATCCCCAGCGCTGACAGGTGAACCACCTAACCACTGTGCCACTTTATTTTTTAATACTTTTACAATTTTTTTATTTTTGAATCCCCCTGGGGATTAATAAAGTATTCTGATTCTGATAAGCACACTGCATGACAACTTCATAAGTGTTGAGCTCTTCACAAGTGTTCACTAATACTTTCTGTGACTTTCCCACTAGACATAATGCTGACTTTATAATTGTAAATGTGCATATCTGATCTCCCTCACCTGCCAGCATACTCTATCGCAAACAAAGCGTGTCACTCTAAAACGTATTGTCCAACCTGTCCATTCCCAGGGCATTGCTCTTCATTTAAAATCTGCATGCCACCAGCACCTGGGAACGGAGATGTTGGGGTGGAAAATGATAATTTGCTGTGTATATCTGTTTACAGTCAACAGACATAGACCCTGAGAGACTCTTCATTTGAATGGTTGTTGTGGCAATTGGTTAATGGTTGTTGCTATTGTTGTAGCTCAACTGACTTTTAACAGACTTAGGCAAGTCCTATTTGTTGTCTATATATACAGTTTGTCACTGAGAACTCAATGCCATGCAAACATATGCAAAACAAACAGTAAGACTTGGAGGAGGTAAGTCCCCCCAGGCCAAAGAAGGTAAATATGTCATTCGTCACTATCTATATCTCTAAAACCCCCAGTAAACTCAGATTATATGTGCACTGCAATTATCTGTTAAACACTGTTTATACAGCCCATTACAATTCTGCAAAAACATTTATACTTATACTGATATTGTGTCGAAATGACCAAATAAAAACTTAAAACATTTTTTTTAATTCTTCCCGAAAAAAAATAAAGCCTAAAACTTAGAACAGCATAGTTAGTGAAGGGCATATGGCAGGGTCACATAAACATTACTTATGTCTAAATACTTTCCCATGTGTTCGGGGATGTTAAAAGAGCCTTCAGTAAGGGCAGTACATGGGTTTATGAAAGAACCTCAGCTGTTGTCCTAGAGAGCAACAGGTGACCATTAAGGCACAGTTTAAATTAAGCCTTTTTGAAACCAGAAAAGGTCAAACATTCTTATTTGTTTTAACATTTCAGTTACCCAAAATGAGTTGAACAGGGAATATAGGTCAGATACACAGACAAATGCAATTCCTAACATATTCACACCTGGGAAGTTTCTAAAATATTTATTTGCTCTTACCATGGGAAACCCTTAGACCCTGTGCATGTGGTGGGATATAGGAGAATGATAAACAATGAATCCCACCCTATGTATGATACATAGCACTTTTAGTGACATGATGTGTCATCCACAGTGTTAAGGAGCATTAACCTCCTTCATTCCTGCTGCTGTTACATAATTGGCACTGCTCACAGTAACCCCTATGACATATAAAACAATACAAACAATTCAAATTTAAAGTGTTATTTTTGTGTCGTGCAATTATGGTGTACATAGTGCTTTTTTATAGTTTTCCTATTGTATCATATGTCATGTACATAACTGTGTTTTATTTTTCACAAAGAGATGACATTTTTAATATGTATACTAGTACTTTTCATACTTTTTTTATTTTACTGTCCCTTTGCTGCTGTGAATTTCCCCATGGTGGGATTGATAAATTCTTATCTTGCCGTATCTTATCTTATCTTAAATACACTGAGTACCGTATGGAACAGACCGGTACAAAAAGTAAGTAAAAAAAAAACAGTAAGTAAACAAGAACTGATTTTGCTTAGAATGTTAATAGATTTATAAAAAATTTGGTCAATTATATTTATTTACGAACACAAAATATTTCCACAAGAAATGAGGAAGCGAGTAATATTTAAATATTGTGTACATTTTTCTAAAACCAAGAGTTAACTGATCTTTTTAAAAACATATCATTTAGGTTTTAATTACCTTAATTTATTTTAAATATATAATTAAAAAAATTCATTAAAATTTAAATTTAAATTTAAAAAGGTGGTTTAGTGGTTAGCACGTTCTCCTCTCAGCACTAGGAATTCCCGGTTCGAATCACCATCTGGGTGGAGTTTCCATGTTCTTCCCTTGTCTGCGTGGGTTTCCTCCGGGTTGTACGGTTTCCTCCCACAGTCCAAAAACATGGATCAAGTCAATTGAGTTCTCCAAATTGCCCCATATAGAGTGTGTATGCGTGCGTGTCTGTGTGAGTGAGTGTGTGCTTAGCGATGGATTGGCGCCCTGTCCTGGGTGTATCTGCCCAGCGCCCGAAACGTTCTCCCCTGGATGGGCATGGGGAACCCCACCGTGACCCTAATATAGGATAAAGCGGAAGATAATGAATAAATAAATGAATGAATAAAATTTTTCTTTAGCATAATACTTTACAGAGAAACAATGTTAATAAATGCTATTGTATATATATTAATATGTAAATGAGTAAACAATTATTTTACTGAGCGGCACGGTGGCTTAGTGGTTAGCACGTTCGCCTCTCAGCGCTAGGGATTCCTGGTTTGAATCCCCATCTGGGTGGAGTTTCCATGTTCTCCTCGCGTCCACGTGGGTTTCCTCCGGGTTCTCTGGTTACCTCCCACAGTCCAAAAACATGGATCAAGTCAATTGAGTTCTCCAAATTGCCCCATATAGAGTGTGTATGCATGCGTGTCTGTGTGAGTGAGTGTGTGCTTAGCGATGGATTGGCGCCCTGTCCTGGGTGTATCTGCCCAGCGCCCGAAACGTCATTACCAACACATTACCTCTGTTTGCTCATTTCGGACTATTGACGGTATTGATTATTGCCTATGCAATAAAGACTCTTTAATTTGATAAACTTCACGCTTCCTGCGTTTCCTCCGGTAGCGTGACAGAGTTTGACAGAATATAGCATAATACTTGGTGTTACACTCGCCTACCCAGAGAATAAAGCAGCTGCGCATAGAAAGCGCAGAGCCGTCGCGCTCAAACGCGCTGAAGGGAGCCAGGCACGCAGGTAACAGGGAATTGGAATTTATTTTAAAGGTGTAGAGACACCACAAAACACAGGTACGACGAGTGAACATAAACTAAACCCCGAAGTGCACCGAGTACAGGGAAAGAAGGAAATAAATACAAACGAAAACCAATCACGTGCACAAAACCACCAATGAACAGAAAGAGACAATTAAACAAACTAAATTACATTAATTAAAGTAAATGACCAAACATGGAACAGGTGCCCTAGGCACCCGTTACACTTGGACTATAAATAATAATATTTAATGTAATGTTTTTAGACAACTAGGTCACACATTACAACTTAGTCACACATTAGTCTCAATATCTCACAAATAAAAACATTTTTATTATACTTTATAAAATATTTTATTATTGAGAATTATAGAACTGCTAATGGTAGCTATGACTCTAAACACTTAATTTCCAACTATTTTAGAAATGTTTTTTATGCATATGTTACATTATTATTATAAAATGTTGCATCATTATAATATAATATCAAATAATTAGTATTTCAGTGGGGTGGCACAGTGGCTTAGTGGTTAGCACGTTTGCCTCTCAGCACTAGGGATTCCCGGTTTGAATCCCAATCTGGGTGGAGTGGGGGGGGGGGGGGGGGGGGGGGGGGGGGGGGGGGGGGGGGGGGGGGGGGGGGGGGGGGGGGGGGGGGGGGGGGGGGGGGGGGGGGGGGGGGGGGGGGGGCCCCCCCCCCCCCCCCCCCGCGACCCTAATATAGGACCTCACTATGTAACCAGAGATACTAATAGGAATGATGGTATTTCATGAACTTGTGTAGGAGCTTAAGAATAAATTATAAAAATACAACTAATGCATACCAAGTGCTTGAATGGTGATGCACAAAACACAAAGCATTACATAACCAGAGGATGATATTAAAGGGATGGGAAGTTTTAAAAGAATTTAATGTTACCAGTGGTGGGCTTTGCATTTCACACTTTTAACAATGCTATGTTTGAATTACTCCACCTGACAATAACTTGATTACAGATCAAAGTTATTTTCAGTATAACCGCCACAGAATGGTACTGAAAATTTTTCAAGCATTTTTTCAACAAACCTAAATATCAGATTTGATGAAAACCTATTCATAAACCGAATTTTAAACAGCTTGTTTTTTATATCTACACTACCAGACAAAAAGTTTAAAACACAATAAATAAAAAAACAAAACAAACTTATTGTCACACATGCAGTGTCCAGGTAAGTAATGTATTAAAAGCATGAAGGAGTCAGGTAGTGGTACCATCAAACAATTAACTAAATACAAGGCATAACTCTGTGTCTGTATCAATTCTTTCGACTTCCACCGTGTCGAGTCGAACTTGTACTTTTCCATCACTTTGATTTAAAATCTTTTCAGGACATTCCATGACGCTGTGTTTTAATTAATTTTTTTGTTGTGATGGTGGAATGATAATGAACAATGACGGCAAGATGCTCATTTTCTTGATGTGTTTATGTGCAATGGTAATGGAAGCACATTGGGACTTTCTCGATGATAGACGCAAGAATCATCAAAGGTGCTAATCTCACAGTTATGTAAGGTATTATTGGAAAGCTTCAAATGTGTGGAATATTAGGCTACATAAGCTATAGTGGCAATACGTAAAAACAGACAAAATAGTGTTTTAGACAGACTTTATTCACATTCAAATTTACACTGTACAGTGCACACCAGAATGCAATTTCATTGTTTTGGCTCGAGTAGTAGTAAAGTGACAGTGAATACTATATGTTTAATGCAGTAAAAACTGTGTCAAATAAATATATGTATATAAATATGTACAACAGTAAGAAAATATGATCTGGATCTATTTACATTACATTTAGTCATTTTTCAGATTTACATTTTTCAATTTACAAATGCTAGAACAACACAAGTTAGTAGTCACCAGCTACACTATTAATATAATAAATTTTTTTATATCAAGTGCTTGTAAAAGAGATGTATTTTGAAATGTTTCTGATGCTAAGTGACAGAATTTGGTAGATGTTCCAACATTTAGCAGTGGTGAACGATACAAGGTAAGAATTTTGAATCACCAGGCGACATTCATCACTAGAATGAAGTGAATAATTCGGAGTGTATTTTGAAAATATAGATGCAAGCAGCTACAGAAAGCAAATAGAGAGACATAAGTAATGAAGTGACATGACCTGTTCAAACACAAGATGGTCTACAGCAGGGGTCTCAAACTCAAATTACCTGGGGGCCACTAACCAGGCTGTGTTTTTGATGAGGGGCCAGATTAAAGAATTGCAACAAAAAGCAGCGGGAAAATGGAAAATCAACTATTTATATAAGAACTATGTACACATATTGTAATTCAAATACATTCAGTGTTTGCTCAGTGCTTGCTACCAGAAACTTGACAGTGCTTCTTCTGACACAAATGAGCCACATTTGCTTTAAGTGAGTTTGCAGTGGACACTCTCACGATGGACTGGAGATGGGCATCGGTCAGTCTGGATCTGTGCTTGGATTTATTAAATCTGTTGAGTTTTTCACACACATGTACTTTTTTTCCAAGTCAACTTTTATTTTTTGAGAGTTTCGAAAGTGACATTTTTGCTAACAAAATGTTTTTGCTGGCATGCGTAGTGTAGTGTCACATCCACTTTACCTTCTGTACCTGCTATTCCCCTTCCTGCCACTGGTGGCGCTCAGAGTTCTGAATAATACTACTACTACTGAATACTGTTTATCTCTCTATTAAGCTGTTCGGTTGAGTTGGCTGTTTGCATCTGATCTTCGGTAATGCGCTCCACTGCTACCTTGTTTGTCGATTACCTTTTTGGAGAGTTCGGTTTCCCGTGTGTCAGCAATCATCTTCATCGCGGCGTTACACCATCAGTACGTTTACTGGGGTTTGAGAGCTGTTGTCAATAAACCAGTTGTAGAATGTTGTGCTGTAACATGGGAACTATGCTTAAGGTATGCGTTGCGGGTGGACGAATAAAGGTGTGACACACGAGAGATGTACGATACACGTGGAAAAGAGTAAAGTGATTCAGAGTTCCTATTACTACACAAGTCTTTGTTTTTCATTACCACCAGCGACACATCTACACCAGTGACTGTTATACTGTTCATCGACTTTGGCCTCGTTTCTGAGTACAACCTGTTACACATAGAGACGTGCAGCTTACGAGTGGGTTGTGCTTACACAGCATTGCTAATCACCAGGCAACGCAGCGTAAGCACAAAAATAAAGACAACACACAAACACCACATTACAAATTATATTAACATAATAATGTATAAATAATTAAAACAAATTGCGGGCCAGCTTATATATATATATATATATATATATATATATATAGGGGCGGCTTAGTGGTTAGCACGTTCGCCTCCCAGCACTAGGGATTCATGGTTCGAATCCCAATCTGGGTGGAGTTTCCATGTTCTCCCCGTGTCTGCGTGGGTTTCCTCCGGGTTCTCCGGTTTCCTCCCACAGTCCAAAAACATGGATCAAGTCAATTGAATTTTCAAAATTGCCCCATATAGAGTGTGTTTGTGTGAGTGAGTGTGTGCCCAGCGATGGATTGGCGCCCTGTCCTGGGTCTATCTGCCCAGCGCCCGAGACGTTCTCCCCTGGATGGGCATGGGGAACCCCACCGTGACCCTAATAGAGGATGAACCGGGAGATAATGAATGAATATATATATATATATATATATATATATATATATATATATTTATTATTATTTTTATTTTTAAAAAATTTTTTAATGCTTATTTTGTTAACCCATGAGGGACCGTATAAGGCCGTCACTTTGAGACCCCTGGTCTAAAGATTTTTAAATTAGTTGTAAAGACCTAAGGCCTGATTTTCCAGGTATCCTGCGTTGGTACCTAGCTATATGCCATACTGCAATTACCTATGGTCTACATCTAATTGGTTTGGTGTTTAAATTACAGCGAGACAATGGCCATAACGTACTTCTAGGTTTTGTCAGAACTGTCTTAGAAAACAAGACAGTAGACACCCAATGATGAAATGGCCAACACAGTCTCCAGATTTAATTTAATTTAAATCCAAGTTAGATTGTTTGGGGTAAACTGCAACCTCAAGTGAGGCATATTTGTGGGAAGCTTTACAACAATGTTGGCAAGAACTAAACAATATCAGAATTCTATTGTAGGAAGACTGCCTCAATTGTGTTCAACAAGTGTGGTGGCTACTTTGAGTCCAAAATATTGATCTAATTTTATCAAACAAATATTTCCATGATATATTATTATTTAAGTTGTGTATTTGTTTATTCACCCATTATCTTCCACCTAATCCTCTATTGGGGTCGCGGGGAAGTTCTCCATGCTCATCTGAAGGAGAATGTTCTGGGCACTGGGCAGACACATTCAGGACAGGGCTCAATCTACTTCTGGCCACACTCACTCCCACAGACAAACAAACACACAACACACAAGATTCAAGATTCAAGATATAGTGGAATTCAAACAATTTAATTTAACTTGGATCCATGTTTTTCAACTGAGGGAGGACCTGGAGAAAACCCATGTGTACACAGGGAGAAAATGGAAAATCTACCTAGAAGGGGTTTCGAACCTGGGTCCCCGGCATAGAGAGGCGAACGTGCTAACCACTACTCCACCACGCTGCCCTGTGTATTTGTTATATACTTTAATATTATTGAATGGTGTAAATATTAATACAAACTGAAAAAAAGGTTTCTGAGCATACTAAATCTTTTGGCTAGTCGGTTAATAGGTGTGTTTAGGAGGTTAATATAACATATATGGGCCTATAGTATAATAAAAGTTGGTCAATAAACAATTACAAATTTCAAACTCCTCTTCGGCAGCCATGAGCCATGAGCCATATTCCTTATTTCCTTTTTTTTTTTTACAGATCCCAAATGATAGGATCATATAACAATGCAATACGGCAGAGGGCTGCAATAGAATAAATAAATAAGGCGGATGACTGTTAAAGCAGGAGTAAAAATGTTTTGTAATGTTGGAACTGGAGAAAGGCAGAAAGTAAGTGAGTGAGCAGCAGTAAACAAGAGGGAGGAGGTAGGTTCCCATGCCCCAGAGATCTCGTGGGAAGAGAAGTGGCAGATGTGACGTCTGGGCTACTATCCTGCTAGTCTGTGGGATCAGGGAGTAAAACACTTATATTTCACCCACCAAAGAACTGTTAGCATTTGTACACACTTATTAACCACAGGCACAAAAATGAATCCTATATACAACACCACACAGTATATGGTATAGTTTATAGTATAAAAATCAGGTTGAAAAAAATCAAAAATGCCCCAAAAGCAACATAGAGCATCAAGCACATTATGTCTCATTATGTCACACCTTTCAATGATTCCATTAAACATGGTATCATGATTAATTTGGGGAAAAAACATGAAAACTTGAGCTGTTTTTCCATGATGTTTTTCAGAGTTGGGATGTGCACTTGGCACAGTATCAGCATGTAAATTCAACTGGCCAAACATGTGAAAGTCATGAGAATGTGACCTATGAACAACTGACAGACTTGGGAATTATTTACATATAAACACAGACTTTTATTTTAATATGATCTACAAAAATGGTGGCTGTAAAGGAAAGAAAAGTTGAAAAAGCTGAAAAGAGCTGGTGGGATAGAGCTAAAAAAGTTCAATAGAAAACAAATTTTCAAAAGTAATATTAACATGCAGCTGTTAGCAAGGGGTCTTTATCTACTAATATGAAGTTTTACTGGATCCTTGAAAAAATCCATGTATTTATGAGGACAGATAAAAAAGATCCAGACTGGATGCTGCTTAGGACACTATCCCACAAGTATATGGGCACTAGGGACAAGATGATCACATGGTTTCAATGGATGGACGTAATGGTTTGATTAATGTCTACAAAATGACCATGAGTATATGATTATTACAATTATTATGCAAAAAGTAACTTTAACAAAAAAAGTGCCAGAAATCAATGGAACAATGCACGGTGTGGCAGGATAGTGGTGGCATGGCAGAGAAGATGGAGCCATCGATAATCTGTCTATAAAATTTTAATTATGGTCAATCATAATTCCAACCAAATGCACCACAGAAAGCCACAGGAGGACATTCTTACCTGTGGCCATCAAATTGTATAAATCTGTTTAACGTCTCACTATGTAAAACATCCATTCATCCATCCATCATCTTCCGCTTTTATCCTCTAGTAGGGTTGGATGGACATGGGGAACCACACCACTCCCCTAGTAGAGGAAGATGATAGATGGATGAATTGTTTTGTAAAAAAAATAATAAAGTAAAATGTATTAATTGTCTAATTCCAAATGGCCACTATTGTGCCATTAAAGCTTTATTACTGACTGACAGTATTTATCAAACAGCATTAAGTCTGTTGTTTATCAAATTAAAGTAATACATTATCAAAATTAAAGTAATACATGGAAGCTCCTGGATTTACATGTTCTAGTTACATAGTTTTTTTTAATGTCAGTTTATAATGTTTATAATAGTGTTTATCTAACTGTTTATTTTAGTAGGGTGGTTGAATTCTTCCCCATTCTGAATTCTGACAACTTATGACATCCAAAAATGAATTAAAAAAACCCAAAAGATAATAGGTGTCTTTATTATGCCTGCCTCACTGACATATCTGTTTGGATGAAAGTCAACAACTCAAATGAAATTTTCAGAAAAATAGAGTTTCTCATGATTTCAGGTAAATTCTTATTTTATTAAGACCTAACCTTATATTATTTGATGAGGTCAATAAAACGGCCTGTTCCTGCAGATTCATTGTCTTTCACTGGTGTTAAATAGTGGAACAATCTTCCCAATTCTGTCCGTAAGGCTAAGACACTTTGCATCCTCAAGAAAGATCTCAAAACACATTTCTTAGTAATCAGATCGGATCAAGTTTGATTATACTACAGTGTAGCTATTTTTCTTAATTACTAATTTCTGTTGTTCTATCCTTTGGATAAGTTCCTTTGGATAAAAGCATCTGCCAAGTGACTAAATGTGAATGTAATGCGCTTACCGACTTGGTTATCAGGCAGCTGTGTTGACTGCATTTAGACACTAGGGGAAAACCCCTGTCCACCCTAGCTGATCAGAAAGTGTTCCACCCAAGGAGGCTGTCTCTTAGCCGCTGAAGCAGCGAGGCATACCTATCAACCTCTGGGTTAACATACAGGCAGCATCCGGGTATGTAATTTGCTTCACGTGCATACTCGGGTAGAAAAAAATCATAGGAGTACATGAGCTTAATAATCATAGGTGTTATGTTACTGTGAGCACTAGTATAGGAGACAGAGCAGCAGTCCAGTATAGTATGCAACACAGCCATAGAGTCTCAAACATACAGCGTATAATACCAAAAGTGGTTCAGAGTAGAATGTAAAGACGATCACTGACGCTGAAAAAACATAGAATGTCCAAAAAGCAGACCTAAGGCTGTAGGGATAACAAAGGCTCAGAGAACAAACTCAACCTGATAGAAGAAAAAGGAGGAAGTGAACTGGATGGAGACTCAGAACTGAGGAGAAAGACTACGAGCAACCGTATTGGGGGAAACCGGAACAGCAGTAGAAGAAATGGGTGTGGTTGAGACAGTTATATTTATGTTTCTCATATTTTAAAGTAACACTACATCAGTGTTTTTACAGTATCTTTATTTTTGGTTTATCAGATATGGGTACATCTGGCACTACTGTCCTATTTAGGGTAGAGCAGATTTAATAGACGTCATCCAGGGTTCAGCGCTGGGTCAATACAAAAAAATCATGCTAAGCGTTTTGTTTAGAGGAATAGGTGCAGTAAGTTACTAAAGCTCATAGGTCTCCAAAGTAGAAAAAAGCACATGGTAGTTAGGTTTAGCTGAGTGCTTTTCTGGTCGTAGGCGTTTTTCCTAGGCAGTGGTTGCAGCTTGCACAGCTTTGCTGGATGGGGTAACTTTGTTATTATGCTTATCTCATCCATACTGATTTTGATAAGTAAATCTATTTCTGTGCTTTTTAGAAGTTTTTCAGTCTGGTTGCATCCTGAGCACCCTGCGATATGGTCTAGGCCAGGGGTGCGCCATACATCAATCGCAAAGGGGTGTCAGGTAGATCGTGATGGAGGTTTGAGAAAAAAAAACGTTTATCATGTCAGCACTTTTTTTACAACACAGTATCGGAAGCACTAGTATACACACACGCGCACACACATTCACACATAATGTGATTCATTCTAAATCTGAATCTCTCTCGCTGTTCCCAAAACCGGCACATGGCCACGCCTCCTTGCCTAAATCCGAAGCACTGCCTCCAGAATCATTTACATTAGATAGTTTCTGTTTGTGTTTTTACACTTTATTTGACTGACAAGTGAAATGTCAAAATGCATTTGCTTTTATTAATGTTCATGTTCTGTTTGGGGGCAGCACAGTGGCTTAGTGGTTTAGCATGTTCTCCTCTCAGCATTAGGGATTCCCAGTTCGAATCCCAATCTGGGTGGAGTTTGCATGTTCTCCCCGTGTCCACGTGGCTTTCCTCTGGGTTCTCCGGTTTCTTCCCACAGTCCAAAAACATAGATCAAGGTCTATTGAATTCTCCAAATTGCCCCATATAGAGTGTGTCTGTGTGATGGGCATGGGGAACCCCCCCGTGACACTAATAGAGGATAAAGCGGAAGACAATGAATGGATGGATGGATGTTCTGTTTGGGGAAATGTGGGTCACAGTGATTGTTTTACATTTGTGCTGTATACTGTGTGTTTGGGTGTACTAAAATCAGGTTTTCTCCGTGCTATTTGCTGGATTGTGTTTAATGAAAGAGCAATTCTAACAGATTCGACAATACTAACATGATGTGTGTAAACAGGTTTTAATATAAAAGCCTAAAAAATAGAGATTGACCCCGGTATATCTCGATGACCTGTCAAATGGAAAAGTAGATCACGGGCCAGAAAAGTGTGAACCTGAATCACCAGCGCTGAGAGGGAAATGTGCTATCCACTAAGCCACCATGCCACCGTTATTTGTTTTTATAGATTTTATACAACCATAGGAGAAGATTAAGTAGAGGATAGTGAATGAATAAATGAATGTTTTAAAATGAAAAAGTTTAAAAAAGCTTTCTTTGAATATTCTGAACACTGAAACTATAATTATGTTTTTTGACCTGCCACTTGCCACAAAGAGTAATTAAATGATTAACAACTACTGACGATTTCTGACATATTTTCAGTTCAATTCCAAAATTCCAGGAGAAAATGATTTTCAGATTTCAAATATTTTTTTTCATGAATACAGAAGCACTAGTAAATGCAACAACTTCCTATACTCAGCAACTACTGTATACATTTCCTGACTAAAATGCAGGGGTCAAAGATTTTGTCTATGACTATAGGTCCAGTTTTGAATACAAATCTTATTTAATATAAATGTTCTTTATTTGCTGATTCATTTTGTTTGTTTCATAGTTTGGATGATGCCTCAGGCTGTAACGTGTGCTTGGGGTGTGCCGGAGATGTAATGCTGTGTGTAGATAGGAGAGGCTGCTGTTGTCACATGTTGGTGCTTACTGTGGTTATGCTTCCTCCTCTTTTCTCTGTAGAGACACTGAGGGTGCCCGTCCACACCTGCTCCTCTCTTTACCAAGGGCAAACATTTGCAGTTAAGGCTATAAGATTTGTTGGAGGGCTGAGGGGGAAGAAACACAACCATTACAACTGTAATCAAAGTATTAGGTACATTCCCTAAATGGGACACGCCTGGTTAAACTTCGAAAACTGCCCAGATTATTTGTAATTGCAGTATATACTACGTACAATTAATTTGTTTTTTATTTCATTTGCAAAGTAAATCAATGTATTCATCAGATTTGTCCAAGAGGACAAACCAGTTCACTTACTATGTGTTTATGATTTTATGTCATTAGCTTTTAACCTGAGTTTCCATGTTCTCCCCATGTCCACATTGGTTTCCTCCAGGTTCTCTGGTTTCCTCCCACAGTCTAAAAACATGGATTCAAGGTAACTTGAATGCTTTAAATTGCCCAATATAGAGTATGTTTGTGTACGTGTAAGTGTGCACAGCAATAGATTGGTGCGCTGTTCTTGGTGTATCTGCCCAGCGCCCGAAATATTCTTCCCTGGATGGGCATGAGGAACTCCCCTGTGACCCTAGTAGGGGACTTTGCAATAGATAAAGAATGAATGAATTAGTTTTTCTGCATCTTGGAGGGAGAGGATATTTCGTAGCTTTGAAATGTTACGAAGGTGAAAAAATGCAATTCTAGTAATATTGCTAATGTGCTCTGTAAAGGAGAGACTTAGACATAGACATAGACTTTCATCAAACTGGGATGTCTAATTTCTCTCAGAGGTAGCACAGTATCAGAGACAGGTGAGTATTCACACAGGTAAGTGTTCTTTCTTATGCTGCAAAGACATGACAAAGCTGGTGCCGTGCTTTATTATCTGAATGTGTTAAAACTACATTTACATACAGCTGCTGGCTTGCGGTTCTGCTGTACCACTGACAGGTGCATTATTTATTTACCTATAATCAATGTCTATTGTGGGTGGCATGGTGGCTTAGTGGTTAGCATGTTCACCTCTCAGGTGGGGATACAGGTTTAAATCTTGATCTGGGTGGAGTTTATAAGTTCTTCCCATGTCTGTGTTTCCAAAAACATGGATTTATGTTAAATTTGCTGTTCTAAATTACCCGTATCTAATTTGTCCCATTCAGTGTGTGTGTGTGTGTGTGTGTGTGTGTGTGTGTGTGTGTGTGTGTGTGTGTGTGTGTGTGTGTGTGTCTATGTGAGTGTGTGCCTAGAGATGGATTGGCACTTGACTTGGTTTTATCTGCCCAGTGTCCAAAGTGTTCTCCCATGAATGGGCATGGGGAACCCTCCCTTGCAACCCCAGTGTCAAGTAGAGGATTAAGAGGAGGATGATGTCCTTTGCCATCGGCTTCATAACCCCAACCCTCCACCCTAGCATCACTATGCTCCTGCCTAATTATTCATTCATTCATTCATTCATTCATTCATTCATTATCATCCGCTTAATCCTCCACTAGGGTTGGGGGATCGCTGGGAACCTTTACTCACATACACACACTATATGGGGTAATTTAGATGTTTTTGGACTATGGAAGAAAACAAGAGAACCCGGAGCAAACCGATGTGGACATGGGGAGAACATTCGTACCTGAAACCCCAGTGCTGAGAGTCCAATGTTCTAACCACTAAGCCATGCCACCCCCTGCCTTACCAATATATTTAAAATGAAGAAAAAACTTAGCTGCCTAAGTTTTATTCAACGACAAACAAATGAAAGATTCACAGTCACAACTAATAACAATTTAAAAAAAATTCATGTTCATGTCATTACAGATTGAAAATAGCATTGTTTTATGAAATGAAACTGCAGTAATGTTGTGGTTTAATTAGTACATTTATTTAAAAAATAATGTCATTTAACTCAGACTGCCTACATTTCATATAGACTCATTAAACATATGTCTCATGATACATTGTAACCGTCAAGCATACAGTGGATAAAAAGATTAACTTTTAACTTAAACCCAAATGTACCAAAAGCCTAATGAACAGATTAACTAGAAATGACATGGGACATAGACAAAATAGTCTGCTTTGCAACGAGATACGTGAAGTAAAGACCTGTACAATAAAATCTGAAGGCAGAAGCGTACTATCATGTTGAATGGCAGATATTGTCAGTGGTGATTAACTGTAATGAAGGATTAATGAATGAATTATACTTCTATATTAAGGCGCTTCTCATCTCCATTAGGCATTTTTTATATCAGTGAAACACTTTCTTCCTTGCATATTTAGAAAAAAACACAAACCGCCATATTTTTCTGCTTACACAAGTAATACACACATTTCCTATAAAATCGCAAGGGATGTGATTTTTTTCAGTTCTTTACTTCTGAGTTTCTAGACAGTTTGGTACTGCTTTGCATGGGTTTGCATATGAAGTTCACATGGTATGAATGTGAAACAGATCAACTGTCTAGATAGGAGTCATGCTGACTCATTTTAGTATAAATATGGGCATGTATGAACAGCAGTTAGCAAACACAGCACCTGTCACTGGTTAAACTGTTATTAAGCTGAAATTAAAGATGAAATTTAAGATGAAAATGAAGATGATAGCATGCATTTACCTTACAAAATTTGTAAGTATAGTTTTTTTAGTTATATAATTTAATAAGCCCTTAAAGTTAATAGTTATTGGGTCTACTGAAACAATCTAATTCAAAATTAGCTTATTAAGGCACATTTATTAAAAATGTAAAATTTATGTTAGTTATCACAATTAGTTATCAGATTAATATATATTTTAGTTATCACAATGCCTTGTTCTAGCCAACCAATCACAATGTGCTATGTAAAGGAAAATAGTTAATGTGTTTTAACAGTTAACTTTAAATAAAGCAATAAGGCACTAGAGGATGTTCATTATTGTAAACAAATCATGGTAAAGGTGTGTTGTAATGAACGAGGCATGGCATAGTACATTTACACCTCTTTTCCGTGATTTATTTACAATAATTGCTTTTAAGAAACGGTTACACTATAATAAAAAAACAAGGTTTGATTCATAAATGCGTTTATTGAAAGCAAAATCGTTAATAAATTGGTCTTCGGCGACACCATGTAGTCTGCTTTTTAAAGTGAACGCTGATTGCTAAATAACAAGTTTTCAGTTTCTCTAGCAATCAAATACTGCCACCTAGTGGCCAAATAACAAAAAACAGTTGATAAAAATTGTGAAAATTATGGCACGTGGCTTCGTGGTTAGCATGTTCACCTCTCAACGCTGGGGATTCAGGTTCGAATCCCAAACTTGGTGGACTTTTCATGTTTATCCCATGTCCAGGTTTCCTTCTGGTTGTCAGGTTTCAAGGTAAATATAATGCTTTAAATTGCCTCATATAGTGTGTGTGTCTGTATAATTCAATGTGCCCAGTGATAGATTGGCTCCCTGTCCTGGGTGTTGATACAAAGGTGGACAAATGGCTCAGCCAATTGTATTTAAGTGATACAAACTGTTTTTTAAACATGGTCTACTTTGTTGTAATGTGTCTATGTTTCTCTGATCTAAATTAACTATGGAAACGGCACAGTGGCTTAGTGGTTAGCATGTTCGCCTCTCAGCGCTAGGGATTCCCAGTTCGAATCCCAATTTGGGTGGAGTTTCCATGTTCTCCCTGTGTCTGCGTGTGTTTTCTCCGGGTTCTCCGATTTCCTCCCACAATCCAAAAACATGGATCATGGTCAATTGAATTCGCCAAATTGTCCTGGGTGTATCTGCCCAGTGCCCGAGACATTCCCCCCGGGATTGGCATGGGGAACCCCCCTGCGACCCTAATAGATGATAAAGCGGAAGATGATGGATGGATGGAAATTAACTATGGATCCCAAATACTTAAATACACCAATCAGACATGCCATTAAAACAATTTGGTTGTTTATTTCACTACACTTGCTGCTAAACTAAAAATTCAGGAATTGGGACTCATTGAGACAGCATACAGCATTACAAACCCATCAAATAACAAAAAGGAAAGTAAAAGTAATTAAATTCTGACCCAGTTTGACCAGGACTTGCACACTCCATGCTGACTAACTAGGGTAAACCCCTCAACCTCAGCTACTCTGGCTGTGAGCACCATCTGTGAGGAACGAGACTTTCCTCAGGATTAATATAATGGGCAGGATTAAGGCAATGGCAGCTCTGTTTCTTACGATTCACCATTCACTCATAAAATATGGCCAGCCATAATAGGATTTGGGTGGAGCAGTGGCTTAGTGGTTAACACAGTCACCTCTCAGCTCTAGGGATTCCAAATTGCCCCTACTGTGTGTGTCTGTGTAAGTCAATGTGTATCCAGTGATGGATTGGGGCCTGTCCTGGGTATATTTGCCCAGCACCTGAAATGTTCTCTTCCCCCCATGACCATAGTCGCTAGTATAGGATTATGCGAAAGATACGTAAATGGACTCCTCACACACCTATGTAGTGTAGGACATGTGGCATCAGTTGAAGACTTTTCTATGTGTTGATATGTTACTGCACTTTTTACTTTATCATTGCTGACCATCTGGAAATCCTGCAGCCTGTCTCCATTAGAATAAGATAGCCTTTTGTTATCTTACAGGAGCTTTGCAATGTACAGCAGCATCAACAAATGGAAAAATAAAAGATACATAAGTATATTCACAAGATAAAAAATAAAAGGGAATACAAAAATGAACTGAATATAAAGAAGGATACATTTTTAATTTATAGTTTCCAGTTTTACATAGAAGGTGGCACAGTGGCTTAGTAGTTAGCATGTTAGCTCTTAGCGCTGGGGATCCAGGTTTGAATCCCCATCTGGGTGGAGTTTCCATGTTCTTCTGTGTCCACGTGGGTTTCCTATGGGTTTTCCGGTTTCCTCCCACAGTCCATAAACATGGATTCAAATTTAAATGTGTGTGTGTCCGTGTGGGTTTTTCCAGTTTTCCAAGCATGGAACAAGGTGGATTCAAGGTGATTTGGCTGCTCTAAATTTCTCCTATATAGTTTGTGTATGTGTGTTTGTGTGTGTCTGAGTGTGTGTGTGCCCAGTGATGGTTTGGCACCCTGCTCCCTGAAAAGTGTTTTTATTTAGACTGCAAAGGTGGCCAATACGTCGGGGTGTTAGGTAGATCGCGATGGATGTTTGAAAAAAAAAATCGCGTATCAGCTCTTTTTTTTACAGCACAGTATCGGAAGCATTTATACACACGCGCGCACACATTCACACACACAATGTGATTCATTCTGAATCGCGATCTCTATCGCTGTCCAAGCGATCAGTTTGCGCGCCCCCCCGTCTCTCTCGCTGTTCCCAAAACCGGCACGTGGCCACGCCCCTAAATCCGAAGGACTGCCTCGTGAATCATCTCCATTAGTGATTAGCACGTTCGCCTCTCAGCACTAGGGATTCCCGGTTCCAATCCCCATCTGGGTGGAGTTTCCATGTTCTTCCCGTGGCTGCGTGGGTTTCCTGCGGGTCTCCGGTTTCCTCCCACAGTCCAAAAACATGGATCAAGTCAATTGAGTTCTCCAAATTGCCCCATATAGAGTGTGTATGTGTGCGTGTCTGTGTGAGTGAGTGTGTGCCCAGTGATAGATTGGCGCCCTGTCCTGGGTGTATCTGCCCAGCGCCCGAAACGTTCTCCCCTGGATGATCATGGGGAACCCCACCGTGACCCTTATATAGGATAAAGTGGAAAATAATAAATGAATGAATGAATGAATACATTAGATAGTTTCTGTTTGTGTTTTTGCACTTTATTTGACTGACAAGATGAGTGAAGGACTTTGCTATAAAATAACAAAAATGTTCCACTTTCATTTAGAGTGAGGGGATGAATTTTTTTACAATGCATTTACTTTTTATTAATGTTGATGTTCTGTTTTGGGAAATGCGGGTTACAGTGGTTGTTTTATATTTGTGCTGTATTCTGTGTGTTTGGTCGTTTGGGTGTACTAAATCAAGTTTTCTTCATGCTATTTGCTGGAATGTGTTTAATAAAAGAGCAATTCTTTCAGATTCGATAATACTAGCATGATGTGTGTCAACAGGTTTCAACATAAAAGCCTAAAAAAAATATTTACCCTGGTAGATCTCGATGACCAGTCCAATGGAAAAGTAGATCTCAGGCCAGAAAAGTGTGGGCGCCTGTGAAGAGCGATACGTGTTGCTGATGGTTGCCACCATCTCATGAGTGTGTGTGATATGTTTTCCATCAAAGATGACAACTTGGCCATTATCCTCAATTTCCTCTGCCTCTACTGTGTCCAGTGAACACCCCAGCAGGACAGAGCTTGCCTTTCTGATCAGTTTGTTCAGTCTCTTACTACTGGCTAGCGATATGTCGCACACCTATCAGACAACACCATAGTGAAATAAGGGCCCCCTGTATTCTAATGGACCAGAGTAACCTAAAAATAAAAATAAAATTATGGCTCTGGTTTTTCTTATACAGTGTCAAGGGAACCCGAAGAACATCCACATGGACACTGAAAAAAGTGTAAACCCAGGTCAAAATTCAAACCTGGCTCCCCAGCGCTGAGAGACAAAAGTGCAAACGTGCACTGCCCCATTATTATTATTATTGCATTTGAAGGAGATGTTTGACAATGGTGCATATGGTGGCCATCAATCACTGCTTGTGGTTATATTTTATTTTTATATGTTACTGATAAATAGACATAAATCATACACTCATACACAATGTATTTTATTGCAGTAAATGTTTATTTTTACTTATAAATCTTCCTAGTGTAATTGATTAACTTTGAAATTGACAGGGAGGTGCATCAGGGATTGGTGCACAGCGTTCCACCACAGCATTGATCTCGCCAATCTTCACACCATCATATGTCCCAGTGATACTGGTCCAATGGGTGTCTCCATTGCTGTATGTACGACTAAGCCGAGCTGTGAATGGTATATCAGCATTCATCCTTCTGGCATCCATTCTTACCAAGCATGAATGATTTGGAGGAACCAGGACCTGTACAGACATAGAGTGGCTTATGGTCTCGATTATTTTTGTCCCCTCGGAAAAGTTCACGGTTTGTTCCTTGGTATAGTCAACGTTGTCTGGGTTGATGATTGGGATTTTCCCAGTCATAATAGAGGTGGATCCATTGCGGGTTTCTCTGCCGATGTTCCAAAACTTTTCTACAGTGCTAGTCTTTTCCAAAAGGACAGTTTTAGTAATGCTGGTACACTCATAGTTGGTTGCTCTTGCTACTTGGATCGTCTTGGGGGGCTGGTGGAACAACTTGACTTGGTCAACTGCATATTGTACGTGGGTAATATGCTGACTGTATGTATCTGTGTTAATAGTCAGAACCTCATATTTTTTGTACCAATATTCCTTGCCTTCCCAAGGCAGAAAGAAGGCCTCATGTTTGCTAACAACCTTCCCTAATCCGTATTTGTTCTTGCCAACAAAGATGTCGTGTTTTGCACATGACCTTATTGAATCTTTGGGTATAGAACCATAGGAGCCTTCTTTCCACTCTAAGAACTCAAAGTAATCCTTGTTGACTAAGATTTCAAACGCAGAGGCAACATATTCAGCATCTGCAAATGGGTACAGGCAATATGGACCTTTGCTAGGATTGTAGAATCCAGCCTCACAGCTGTATTTGCACACATAGTCGGTACGTCCTGCATAACCATTGAAGATGCTTACAGCTCCATCTGGAAGTGAGCCATTCCAGCTAACCCACTGTAAACTGCTTGTTGCTTCAAAAGTAAAGGTTTTGCTCTCTTCCTTTTTAGAGACTAACTCTGCTGGGATATCAGGATGTTCCACTGGAGTCCAGGCATCGACTGGAGGAATCAGTTCCCCTAAATCAGGGTTAAGATAGACCTCTGGAAAAAGAGACAAGTTTAGATGGATAAATATTATAATGAAAGCTTTTAATCAAAAATGTAATTTGGTAATATTAAGTATTACAGTATCACAGCATCACAGTTTTGGTGGTTTTTTTTTTTTTTACATTTTAAAAATGTAAGCTTTAAGCCAACAAATCATACTAACGTTGATATAGAGTTAGGGTGGAACGGTGGCTTAATGGTTAGCAAGTTCACCTCTCTGGTTATCCTGGTTCAAATCCTAATCTGGGTGGAGTTTTCATGTTCTCTCCGTGTCTGCCCGGGTTTTCTCTGGGTTCCAGAGTTTCCTCCCACAGTCCAAAAACATGGATTCAAGGTAATTTGAATGCTCCAAATTGGCCTATATAATGTGTGTGAGTGATTGTGCCCAGCGATAGATTATCTGCCCAGGGCCAGAAACGTTCTCCCCCACACCCCTAGTATAGGATAAAGTGGAAGACAATGAATGAATGAATAACATGTTTGACAATGCGTTGTCTTTGCTGTTAAAAAAGAAGGTGTCTGTAAATGTTATTTGTTATTTTTGTTCCTTTATGACCAAAATGTTTTTTCACTTTAAGATCAGAGAAAAGCTATTCATCAAACACTTTTTTCTGTGTAAGTAACTTTAAGGATTATAATCTAAATAATTTGTTCTGGCATACACACACAAACACACACACACACACACTTCCATTCATTTATTTATTAATCAATTAATATAATTGTGGCTTAAACTTACTGTTTGCAGCAATGTGGTCTGGAGGAGTACCAGAGAGCATTGGTGTTAGGCAGGTTTGAAATACTGCTATCACCAAGAGAAGTGTCGCCCTCATCTGGTAAGAAATGATAAAACAGGGCATAGAATTATGCTTCGTTTAGCATTAACTATTACCAAGTCTTAAAAAACAGTAATATATGATTGACAAATATGTTGAATGCCTACATTCTTGCATTTGTTATTTGTCATTTAAACGGGTATACTGTTTATACAGATGTACTTTAAACTTTTCAAGGCGTTCAGGGCAGTATATCTGTTTATATATTTCATGCTTATATAGATAATACCACATCCATCTGTAGAAGACAGCCATTAGAAGGTCCACTAATAGTGAAGATACTGTTTGTGGGTGAACTAAACCTCTGCTGACTGTAGCGGTCACTGCTTTAAAAAACACTGATTCGTAAATGTGTAATAGGTGTAATAATTGAATTTTCTGTCTCTCTTTTTAGTTGTTGCAATTTAGACACAGATAAAAAGAGACAGAAAGAAGGAGAATGAGAGAAAGAGAGCGTGCACATATGCAAGTACATTGCACATATGCAAGTACACGATTTCACACTGTGTTTGTGTGTTTGTGTGTTTGTGTGTGTGTGTGTGTGTGTGTGTGTGTGTGTGTGTGTGTGTGTGTGTGTTTATTTTATAGGTCAGCACACAATTGACAGAAAAATAATGTGTACTTGGTTGTTTTTTCATATCATTTGCATTTAATTGCTTTGCTTTAATTTCCCAAAATGACCTACAAACAGAGCCATTACAAGGGTAAAAATGAAATTTTAACCCATAGACATTAAATGAGTTGAATGCATATTAGTGTACTGTTGCAGTTGCTACTGAGATAATAACACTGATCCAGTGGACAATAATTTAAATAGGCAATTAATTAATATACATTATATATTATGTGCACATTGTACATGACTTCTACATTAACAAAGTATTGTAGTTAATCAATTATTAAAGTAGATCAATCAATGATTTTTAAAGGAAACGTAGTTTTTTATTATAATATACTTAATACTTTTTAAGCTTTTCAATACTTTTTTTAATAGTGTCTTACCTTGTCAGAGTCCTTTTGAAGAGCTGATGTGCACTACTGCAAAAGGGCAATGCTCTTGCAATTGCCCTTTGTTTTATTGCTAATAAACCAGCTCTAATGACCTAATAAAATTTCTTTTAGACTCTGTCCTAAGATAAGGTTGCTACAGTTTGGAAATGCACTTTTTCAATAAAAAAATGCCAGAGCAATTCATATATGGCAATAAGTCTATTGAAATCTCATAAATTGTGTCTTGGGTAACAGCAAGTGTTTTTGATCAGGGGTGTCCAAACTTTTTGCGAAGAGGGCCAAATTCGATGAAGTGAAATTGCCCGGGGGCCAATACTTCCTTATCATATTTTTTAAAAAATTATGCCTTGTAATAAAACTATTTTCATTGTCACAAAAATGACAATGTAACTAAATAAAGCCACTAAGGCATGAACAACTCTAAAGTCAAAATTATGTCATATATATAGAGAGTCAGATTACATTCAACAAACTGTAAAAAATACCTTAAATTTATTATATTTTAATTTAAGTTTAAAGGTCAACTGGCTCCTCTGTCATGTTCATATTGTGCACCTCTTAGAAAAATCAGTAGCTGTGTCAGATTTGTCTGTTTTCTTTGCAGACTAATGAGAAATAATCAAAAGCCACTCCTCTGCCCCCTAGCTGCCTCTGAATATCTGATGATATTTCCAGAATACCTCCAGAGGCACAGTGGCAGACACAGATAGTATTAGATAGGTGTTTGTAAAAGGCAGAATTACATTTCAAACTTATTTATTCTGAAAGAGCTAGCAAGCCGTAAACACATTATAAGCCCAAGCTTTTTATAAGAGCTTTATAAAAACTCTTATAAGAGTTTGAAATCTCACCACGATGAAAGTCAAGGAAGTCTCTCACTCATCTTCTTTCAGCTTTTGATAAGTTTATAAGTATTACGAAGATCTAATTTGGAGTAGATGGTGGATTCTATTAAACTTTTACGAGAAGCCTTGTTCAGGGCGCGATAATCAATACAGGGCCTAAGCCCAGAGACTTTTTTTAGGGACAAAGAAGAAACCAGATGTTTCTTGTCTATTTTAATTTTGTTTCTGATTGCTAATTGTTTTTTGTGTATTCTTGGTTTTGTCAGCATACCATTAGCTCTCGTTCATGAAGCATTAGTTAATCACTTGTCTACTTCTGACGTCAACCTATACACATCTTTTTTCTAGTCTGCACTAGCTTCCTGGCATAATGTTGTTGGTAAGGCTTTTCGGCTAGAATTGGCTGTCAGTAGTGTGTAGTTTTCTTGTTACCTATTGTCTTAGCACTTTCGACGTTCTCTTAGGTTTCCAGATGTAGCAGACAAGTTTATTTGGCATTCTGCAGGGGTGTCCATACTTTTTTTTTCTGAGGGCCATATACTAAAAAATATACAAAGGACTGAGCCATTCACTAGACATTAGGTATATCTTGGGTATAAGGTAAACTTCTAATGCATAAATATTGACAATCAATTAAATGCAGGAAAATTTTGTTTCATGATTAAACATGCTTGAAGAAAAAAAATCCTCTATCACAACTCTCCATCACTAGATTCTATTTTATATCATTAGCTCAACCAAGAGATGTGGATACTGTATTTCAAGCTTATTACACAAATCAATCATGGGGTTGTTAAGCCATCGGCTAGACTTTGTTAAAGATTATCATCAACTTTCATCAAGTAATTGGGTTTATTGACACAGAAAAACTTTGTGTATATTTTTAACTCACCTGGAATGGGAAGAATGTTGCACTCTGGGAGCATTGATGCTCCTTCACTTCCTCTGCCTTCATTGAAAATAGAGCTGCAAAGTGTCATTTTTCTTTTTAATGTCAGCAAAATCTTGAAAGTGCTGATTGAATTCAATGTGTAATCACAGACATATCTCCTATTTTAGCAAATGGTTGGCATTTGAAAATATGCATTTCATTTTGGTCAGCATGGGAATGTGCGCTATGCTGAAGTTGGAGTATCTGGAATGCAAAAATGATCAACTCCTTGGTAAAAAAAACAGTCATGCAGTGTCTGTGGTATCTGCACTCTCATTACATGTAATCAATTAAAAATCAAAAGCACAAACTTTATGCTACCTGCAGTTTGTTACCCGTATAGGGCACTGCGCAGAGCTACTTCATAACTGGCTACTACTTCATTACTGTGTTAACAGGCTAGCTGTCATTTGCTTTAACTTCTCTTCTTGCTTGGTGAGATTAATATTTTGCGTATTGCATGTAAGCATGAGTTTCTCAGTACGTTTTTTGTATTAGTTTGTAGTATCATTGTTCAGGGTTTTTGTTTTGTTTATTTTCATATAATTGTACATTTTAGTTTTTTTGCTAATTGCAATTTTCTTTCTCTGTGTGAATAAAATTATGCATTGGACTGAGTAGTGTTTCTCTCTATAGACTTTAAACCTCACTGCCCTCTTTTGTTTTTCCTTCTGCCCTATAGCTACTGGCTATTATAGTGTTTTTGAAGGTTGAACACAGGCAGACATGACAACTACAGTGTAACTGAGTCCTCTATAACTACTGTCTTGTGTTGTTTTCTTATTTGTAAGTGTTCTTGGATGAAAACATCTGCCTAATATCTTAATGTAAATGTAAAATGTTTCAATTTTTAAAAAACAGTTTCAAGATCAAATACAAAAAATAGACACATTGTCCATTAAAGACATTCAGACTTACTTTATTCTAGATGTTAAAGAGAAAGTACAGTGTAATAAAAAAACTCTTTATGGCATAATACACAGACAATAAATTATGCCACTAAACCATCTGTTGACTTTTTTTACGTATTTCAAATTGAACTATCATGTGGTTTGGAAACATTACAGTATCGATGTTGATCTTTCAAAATAAACATATACATACACACACAAACACACACACACACACACACACACACACACACACACATATATATATATATATATATATATATATATATTTTTTTTTTTACATTAAACACTTAAAAAATTATACATTAAAATTTTAGTGCAGACTGTGATAGCCTGACTAATTGGGATTAATAATTTACTTAAGATTAATAAATTATTGTATTTGGATTAATGATGAACTACAATAAAAAATTAAAAAGCATATTATCTAATTGCATCAATTACTGATTATCAGACACAAATGTTCCATAGATAAAAAGTCAAGGTGCTGCATTTATAGTTATGGGCAACAGGGAAAAGCTGCATAGGCAGTTTTCATCTTATTTATTACTTAAGCCACTGTTGACTAAACATATTTCTTAGACTGGTCCAAAGATTTTAATAAAACAAAAAATGTAGGTTAAGCTACAAAAAAACACATTTATTTTATAGTATTTGGTTAACATAACACTCTTATTAATAAAACATAAATTATTATACTTTTAGGAATTATACTACGTTTATCACATTTTACAAGCACATATTTAATTAGTGTAGGCTTGCTTTCTACCTCCAATAAGGGAATTGCATATACTTGCATGATAATTCCATTAATTCCACCTTTTCACACTAGCAGGCAAATAAAGATAGTAAGCTGCAAGTTCCTTAGTCAGTGCAACTTTTATAAGTGCAATTTAACTTTTTGTCCCATCTCAATGCTATCTAAAGTCAGTGTGATATCTGTGACTGAACACTTTTTAAGAAGTGGGTTTTTATAAAAAGTGACTTCTGAGCTTTCCACTCAACTTGGTTGACCATGAATTTTCTTAGCTCCATGGTGGCTAGCTGTCTTTGATTTTCTGGTTAGCGTTGTAGTATCATTTATTACTTAGACAATGTCTGTGACTGGTGGCACAACATACACAGTCTTGTCAATTAGTTTGTTTTCAATAAATGCATTTATGAATCAAACCTTGTTTTTTTATTATAGTGTGTTTGCCATTTTTTGGTTTAGTTTCCACAAATTTACAAATCATATATAGTGTACAGCACAGACTTGCTTATATATTTCTTGTTTTCAATAGTAATATTGTATATCATCAGTGGCCGCTTTTCGGTCCTGGAATGATTTATTTGTCACTTTTGAAGATCTGGTGCAGCTGTGTTTTATCATTTGACCAACCCCTACATGTTTAAAAGCCCACCCTTCCCTGTGTTTAGTGCTGGAACATTGATTTGTGTTATGTATATGTCCTGTCGTATGCTATTCAGAACCATCTACAGTTTTGAATTCAATAATTTCTAGCTGTGATAGTAACATATTGTTCTGGAATTTTATATTTGTTGTGATTATTTTTGTGTTATTTAGATTATTCTGTGTTTTGCAGACCATGATAGACTGACTGTGATTAATCATTTACTTAAGCTATATCAATTATTGAATTTGGATTAATTATGATCTACAATAAAAAAACATATTATCTTAGACATATTATCTTAGACATTTACACAATTATGTAATTATTAACTGCATCAATTACAGATTATCGGAAACAAAGATAAAAATTCAAGGTTATTCATTTATACTTATGGACGAAAGAGAACAGCTGCATAGGCATTTTCAGCTCATTTATGACTTAAGCCACTACAGACTAAACGTATTCCTTGGACTGGTCCAATCATTCTAGTAAAATAAAAAATGTAGGTTGAGCTACAGAGCAAAACAATTTATACTAATATAACACTGACTTATTATCACCTCTGTTTCTTAGCGTAGAGGTTTCAGGTTTAAATCCCAATCTGGTGGAGTTTTCAACTTATCCCTGTGTCCACGTGGGTTTCCTCTGGGTTCTTCAGTTTCCTCCCACAGTCTAAAAACATGGATTCAAGGTAACTTGTCTGCTCTAAATTGCCCCTATATAGTGTGCGTGTGTCTGTGTGTGTGCCCAGCGATAAATTGGTGCCCTGTCCTTGACTTGTCTGCCCAGCACCCAAAATGTTTTCCCTTAGAGTGGCATGGGGACCCCCCTAGTAGAGGATTCAGCAGAAGACAGATTTTATCAATTCCAATCAAAGTTCTCTAAAATTATGACACCTTTACCACACTTTAAAAATAGATAGTGAAATCAGTTCAGACTGGATTTCTACCTCCAATTAGGGAATTGCCCATTTTTGCATGGTGATAATATGTATTTCTTCAAATCAAATCAAATCAAGGTTATTTGTCACATGCATAGTTATACATGGTACAGCCAGCAGTGAAAGTTTTCATCTCCACAGTAAGTAAAAATTGGAATTACAAAATAGCAAAAAAAAAAAAAAAGTTAAAATTAAAAAGAGAAACTATACAAATATGGCACTGTACGAATATAAACTAAAATTGTTTAATAACTTATAATTAAAGTGAGTTTAGTCCTAGTTCAGGGTCTGAATTGCCGTTGGGAAGAACCACCTCCTCATCCTCTCTGTGTTTGCCTTCAGGATGCAAAAACGCCATCCTAATGACAATAAAGTGAAGAGCTTGTTGTTAGGATGACTAAAGTCTTTTAATGACCACAATCTTTTTGGCTTTGGACTAAAACCGATTCCTGCACCACTCTCTGCAGTGACTGTCTGTCCAGATGGGTGCTGTTTCCAAACCAGGTTATGATGCTCCCTGTGAGGATGCTTTCGTTGGTGCAGGAGGAAAAATTCTGCAGGACCTTGGAGGGCAGTCTGAACTCTCTTAGACGTCGAAGGTGGTAGACACTGACGAGCCTTCTTTGCCAGGTTGTTAATGTGGCAGGACCAAAATGGGTCCTGCAAGATGTGAACTCCAAGGTACTTGAAGCTGTCTACACTTTATACAGCAGCGCCGTTGATCCTCACAGGGTGGAAGCTCCTCGTCTGTTTCTTACTATAGTCCACTATCAGCTCCTTAGTCTTTAAAATGTAAATCGTTTGCTATTATGGACCAACACCCGGGTGGCAGGGTGGCTTATTGATTAGCTCATTCGCCTCTCAGCACTAGGGATTCCTGGTTCAAATCCCAATCTGGGTGGCGTGTTCATGTTTACTCCATGTCGATGTGGGTTTCATCTGGGTTCTGTTTTCTCCCACCGTCCAAAAACATGAATCAATGTAAATTAAATGCTTCAATTTGCCCTATGTAGAGTGTGTTTGTGTATGTGTCTGTATGAGTACCAATCTATCGTGTGCCCAGCGATAGACTGGTGCCCTGTCCTGAGTGAATCTGCCCAGCTCCCGAAACTTTCTCCTCTGGCTTGGCATTGGGAATCCCCTCAACGATCCTGATAATGGATGGATGGACCGATACCTATTACAATATACTAATCAGCCTAAAACCCTCATTAGGTATGCACTGGTAGTTTTAATTACAGTGATCTTTTTTCTATTTAAAGTGATTAAAGTGATCTATTTTGCCAACTGTGTGTACACACAGAGGAATATGTCCTCCACATTTAACTCATCAGTGCAGCGAAAAACACATATATACACACACTGAGTATACACACACTGAATGAAGTGAACACACATGCCCTGAGCCTTGCATATTGGGCCCGGGGAGCAATTGGAATTGGGTGCCTTGACTTGTTGGGTCCAGGAATTAAACTGGAATTTTAGGAGCATGCGACAAAATGGGCAGCGTTTCTAGTTAATGGGAGGGGCGTGGCAAGGAATTGGAAAGGCGCGGAGATCGTTGGAACCTGCCACTTTTGTGTGAGCATTGGGGCAGGGGCTGGAAAATGAAAGTTCCTTCAGTGACAAGGACGACGAGGATTTATAATAAAAACGTTACCAAAAAAAAAAGTTTAGTTAGATATATTAGATATATTCTCGCTGTTGACTTGTCAACGTTACCACTTACTAAAGAGCGTGCGCGGTCTGCCACTCACATGCCACTGAGATCTTATTCGCAAACACATGATGTAAAAAAATAAATAAATAAAATGGGGGAGGGGTGGCATGCAGAATAGAATAATGAGCAGGTTTGAAAAAGAGTTTCTTTCTTAACTACTGACTTGTGTTGTTCTCATTTGTAAATCGCTTTGGATAAAATCATCTGCTAAATGACTAAATGTACCGCATAACTACAAAACCTAATAACAAAATAATCACTAACAAAACACTGAGCTTAACAGAAGAGACAGAAGCAAAGATAACACAGTTTATGTACAAGTTATGTTCAAGTTATGTAAATGGTTATATCCATCCCCAACATAGTAGTATGACTTCTGTATGTACTGAAGGATCAATTACTCTTCACTGACTTGCTCTGTCTCAGTTATTCTTCTTTTGGATCTCACCCCTGCTTTTAATACAGTCAACCAAAAGTTCCTACTCATTCCTACTTGTTCTTTCCTAGTCCTGTCTTTCTAATGTTTTCAACAATTCAGTGAAAAGGAGGGTTCCACAAGGCTCTGTATTGGACAGTTCAAT
This sequence comes from Corydoras maculifer, assembly GCA_019802435.1. NCBI lineage: Eukaryota > Metazoa > Chordata > Actinopteri > Siluriformes > Callichthyidae > Corydoras > Corydoras maculifer. The sequence continues at coordinate 2,306,211 of JAFMOD010000170.1, forward strand.
GCTGGAATTCACTGAGCTCATTACAGTGACACATTCTTTCACAAATCTGCTAGCCTGAATGCTTGATTTTATACATCTTTGGCCATTGAAGTGAATGGAACACCTGATTCTGATAATTTGGAGGGGTGAGCAAATCCATTTGGCAATATAGTGTATGCTTTTGTAACCTCTAGATTAGATGAGTGCAATTTTCTGCTATATAGAAAGGTCATAGGATTCATCCGGAGGTGGTTGTTGGGGTTCTCTGGGCACCAAACAAGCCTACTTACAATGCGGTACTCAAGCATTATTTTAATGCAAATTCCTGTCTATTTAATGTTTGTGTCATTATATTACATTTATTATTCCCATAAATGTTTATAATAAATATTACTGATAATTAATGTGCAACAATAACTGTGCCAAATCCTTTAGACTGCTAGGTATACAAACAAATTGATTATTAGATATGGGTAAATAAATACATTGCTTAATTAATTTAATTCGTAAGTATAATCCCCAATTTTTTAAATAATATTCTTTCATTTATTATCATCCACTTAATGCTCTACTGGGTTCGCAGGGGGTGGGTTTCCTCATGCCAAATCAGGGGAGAGTGTTTCGGGTGCTGGGCAGATACACCCAAGGATGCTTATCCATTTCTGGGCACACTTACGTCCTACATCATGAAGAACATGGAGAGGCTTGTCCTAGATCAGCTCCGCCCCATAGTCCAGCGACTTCTAGACCCCCTTCAGTTCGCCTACCATGCTCTGCCTGGGAGTTGCGGACGCCTTCATCTACCTGCTTCACCAAGTCTACCTGCTTAACTTCTCCAGTGCATTCAAAACCATCTGGCCTGCTCTTTTGGGTGGGAAGCTGACAGCGACACAGGTAGACACCCCCCTAGTGTCCTGGATTACTGACTACATGAAGGACTTTGTCACGTGGAAGGAGGAACAAGGCACCGGTGACCCCTGTGTCCATTAATGGGGTCAGTGTGGACACTGTAGAGGACTACAAATATCTGGAGGTGTACAGTGACAATAAACTGGACTGGACTAAAAACATTGAATCCCTCTTTATCATCTGTAGGACGATGCTTAGGATCTTTTATGAGTCTGTGGTGGCCAGTGCTACCTTTTATGCTGTTGCATGCTGCAGCAGCAGGTTGAAGGTGGCAAATGCCAAAAGACTGAACAAACTGATTCGTAAGGCCGTTAAGGACAATGCCTCCCACCCACTGATCAGACACAGGAGCACATTCAGTTTAAGACTTATTCCACCCAAATGCAACACAGAGTGCCATAGGAGGTCATTCTTATCTGTGTCCATCAAACTGTATAATCAGTCTATTTCAAGTAAGTATAGTAAAAATTCTATTTCAAGTAAGTAAAAATCTATTAGACTCCTCATTCACTAAAACGTTAAATTTAATCAGGATAATTATTCAAATGTGCAATATTATTGTATTCTATCATCTGCCACACAGTGCACTACATTTAATTTTTTTTTACTTTTTAAATCAACAGATATTCATACTGTACACATGCCAATTTACTTTCACTTACTTTTACTTGCCACTTTACTATTACTTTATTGTGTGTGTTTAGTACTTTTAGTTTAATTTTATAGTACATTTTTTTCATTTGCCATTTTGTATATATAAATATGTCTAATGGAGCATCTGTAAAAACTGCACTTTCCCCCGGGGGGATTAATTAAGTATTTTGATTCTAAGAGGCGAATGTGCTAATCACTAAGCCACCAAACCCCTTTTTTATAATATAAAAATATTTATAAAAACAAAAACAAATCTATGAATATTTTACACCTGTTAAAGTACCAGTTCTTACCTTCACGACCATGGACACCTATCTTAATATGCTTCTTACACGTCTAACATTGTCACGCAGATTAAGGTCATATGGGTTTTCTATCCAGATTTAGATTATCCACTATGGTTGGCAACGCCATCACTCTGGAACTGTGAGTTTCTTTTCGAAGCTATTTTAAGCAGTTCCTCTTAATATACTATGTTAAATCAATCATCACACTTTTTGTTATTTTCAATGTTCAGCGACATTGAGCTCAGGAAATGCAATTTATAAGTTCATCCATCCAACCATTATCTTCTGCTTTATCCTCTATCCAGGGGAGAACGTTTTGGGCACTGGGCAGATACACCCAGGTCAGGACGCCAATCCATCGCTGGGCCACACACTCACACAGACACACACAAACGCACTCTATATGGGGTAATTTGGAGAATTCAGTTGATTCAGTTGAATCCCACTATTTATTAATAATTATGAATCATAATCATTGTGTCACAGGTGCCTGGGGCACCTGTCCCTCATTAATGTACTCATTGTCTCCGTTGGGTGATTGGTTTATTTTGTGCACGTGACTGGGTGTTTTTTGTATTTAGTTTCCGTATCCATTTATCTCCGTGCACGTCTTTGTTTCGGTAATATCCCGGTGTTAGTTTGTTTGTTTCGTTCCTTCCCTTTTCTGTTGGTGTCCCTACACCATTTTTAATAATAAATCCTGTTTTGTTTTTATGCCCGGTGTTTTCCGAACTCTCCTTCCGCGCTCAACCACGGTGCGGTGCTGCGCAGTATTCCCGGGCAGGCTTATATCCGTAGGAGTGTTTCATCCAGCGGACCGGCGTACACAATCTTCTCCGCATAGCCGTTCCCGGGAAACGCTCACCAGGCACAAGACGGCGTACGCATTCTTCTCCGCGTAGCTGTTCCCGGGGAAGAGCGAGCTATATATATTATATATATTATAAATTTGTTATGACCTTTGTTTGAAGAATGCTTGAACAAGAGAGAGACTGAGGCACAAAACTGTTTGTGCTGAAGTTTATGTTGCAAATCATTTTACTCCTAGTTGGAAATTTGTGTTTTAGTTTTTTATATTTGTAGAATTTGAAGTATTTCTTGAATTTGCTGACCATCTGCTGACCAAGTCTAATTTTTAGACTTGCTAAAATCTGCATTTTCCTTTATTTTATATTAGATCCCTATTTATTATGCGATCTATTCATAGAATTTTGTGCTTTATATATATGATGCATATTTATAGTATTTTATATCACATAGTTTCTCAACATTCAAATAATCACACAAAACATAAATATGAAAAAGTATCATGAAACTGGTTTTAGTTGCTTTATTATTGTTATAGAACATTTCTCTAATTTAAATGTAAATTTGTATAATATAATTGTTCAACATCCACCGATATTAAGATATGATACTGGTGCAATAAACCGGTGCAAAAACCAGACTATGGGGTGGAAGGACAAGGTTTGGCCTCTGGAATAGGTTCACAGCGATTTACCACTGCTCTGACCTCTCCGATCTGCATGCCATCATAGATGCCATTAATCGATGTCCACTGTGTTTCTCCATTGGCATATGTTCGACTGAGTCTAGCCTTGAAAGGAATGTCAGCAGTGATTTTGCGTCCCTCCATGCGTGCACTACAGGAATGGTTGGGTGGCACTGTTATCTCAACTGACACCTCATGGCTAAGAGCTTCCACTATGGTAGTGCCACGGTTAAATTGGAAGGATTTCTCTGCAGAAAACTCCACCCCGGCAGTGCCAACCAATGGGATTTTGGCTGTGATGCCTCCAGTTATACCAAGCATGGTAGAGCGGCCAATGTTCCAGGTGCTCTCTGTTTCTGTTGTCTTGGAAATAGTCACTGTCTTAGTTATTGTCTGGCAGTCATTGTTGGTAACACTAGAGACCCTCATTGTCTCTGGTGGGTACTGGAACAGTTCAACCTCATTGATTCCATACTCAACATGGGAAATATGTTGGGAGTAGGCATCATGATTAATAGCCAGGACTTGATATTTTTTGTACCAATATTCATCACCCTCCCATGGCAAGAAGAAGGCTTCATACTGTGGTACGACCTTGCCGAGTCCATACTTGTTTTTGCCAACAAATATGCCAACACCTCCGCAGGTTCTTATAGCATAGTTAGGTACTGAACCATATGAGCCATCCTTCCATTCTACAAATTCAAAGTTATCTATGTTGACTAACACATCAAAGGCAGGGGCATGGTATTCTCTGTCACCATAGGGAAAGTTGCAGTATGGACCTTTGCTTGGCGTGTAGAACCCTGCTTCACAATTATATTTGCAGATATAATCAGTGCGCTTTGTGTACCCATTATATATACCGACTGCACCATTTGGAAGAGAGCCTTGCCACACTGTCCAGTTCAAGTTGACATTATCACCAAACATGTGTCCATAGTTCATTGATTCCTGAAGTTCTGGAGGTATCATTGGGCCAGTTTCTGTCTTTTCTTCCAAAAATGGTGGTATTTTACCTTCTAGAGCAGGGTTCAGAAGGGACACTGTATCAAATAAAAATATATTTTTTAATGGAATGCATTACATGTAAGGAAATATTGATATTATTAAATAACTAAGCCAAATCAATTAAAGTTCTTGAAAAAATATTTATTGCTTAACATGGTTGCATTGATTCACTGTATAATTATATAGCCAGTTTAATTAAAATGTAATAATTTAAAAACATTAGAGGGTATACATTACATTTTGAGCTTGCCACAATCTCTTTGAGGTTTGTGGGAGATTTCTCTGAGGCAGAGAAAACCCCAAGATAAAGTAGGGTGAGCACAGTCAGGATCTTCATCTACACAAGACAGTCTGTTATTATAACTCATAAATAAACTGTTCTGACACCCTCCACCCCAAATAAAATAAATTATTACAAAGCAACCCAAATCTTTTTCATGAACATAACTCATATCACAAGCTGAATGTAACAAGTAATTTTTATACTCTGCAAATTACAGTTCTTATTATCATGAATTATACAAAGTGTGCTGGTTCTACACAATTGAAAAAACTTTAAAAATTAAGACTGGTTGTCCTTTTTAAAAAAATTGCATTTTACTATATTTTATATTTCTATTTTATATATGTAAATCAATACTTCAATACTATAAATTTAAAACTTCAAATTTACATATTCATATTTATATTTTCAATAAGATCTTAAAATATTTTCTGCTTTAGCATTAAAAACACTGTATATTTCTCTAACCCTTAAAAATAAAAAATAAAAATTTACAGAATAATTTTATAGACATTTATATTTACATAATTGCAGGCATGTTCATACCTTTGATGCTTGGCTGCTCTGCACAGATAATTTTGACTATTCCGCTTTATATAGCTTGTTCAAGGACTCTTAAGTCATAAATGTTTAAGTCCGAACTGCTCTCTAAAGCTATCATCGCTTTGATCACAACTTTTTGCACAGTACGAAGAACAGTGCTATAAACATTCAGTTTTTATGGTTCAGAAGTTCACTAAATGTTTTTTCTTAGTGTTACGGTGAGGGGGAAGGGTAGAGACAATTTACACAATTTAAATTCAAGCTCAGCTGATTTATGTACACCTGCTGAAATAAATAATAATAATTGTTATTAACACACTAGATATGTAGAAATTAATGCTAGTGAGTGCGTGTGGTTAGTGGTTTCACTAGTGGGGACCGAACCCATGATTTCTGGTAATGTAAGGCAGCATGTGCTGGCTGCATATATAATACAGCACAAAAAAAAAAAAAAAAAAAAAAGGCAGAAAAAGGAAACTAAAACCTCTCAAAAAAATGTAACCAAACTCAAAAGCTTGCAGCAGAACTTGCAATCTGTAAAAACTAAAAAAAACCTTTGCAAGCAAAGAGTTGAATAGGCTAGAGCGCACACACTCTCTGAATGCTTGGTCAGTCTGCACTGTGAGTTAACTGCAGCAGGCTGACACACACTCTGTTCAGGGAGCCGATATGCTACCTCGCTTCAAACTGTAAGTGGCAGCATGCTTGCATACACACACATTCTGATTGGGTTGAGTTATTTAATTAGAAATTAGTCGGTTCGAGAAATTTTGTCAGGATAAGGTCCAGACACTCATGATTCCTAACGTGTGTTATGATTTAGTGCCATATCCTATATACTGAAGTAGCCTAGTAGTTCTATTAGCAGTTTATATCTATACCTGAAAGACAAAACAAGTAAATATTTTAAAATATATTTTTATTATTGTTTTAAATGCTGAACTGAATGAATTATTTCATTTTTTATATTCTGCTTAATCCTCTACTAAACACTACAAGGGGCAATTTAGTGCATTCAATTTACCTTGAAACCATGTTTTTGGACTGTAGGAGGAAACTCACACGGACACGGGGAGAACATGCAAACTCCACCCAGATTGCACTGGATTTAAGCCTGAATCCCCAGCACTGAGAGGCGAAAATTCTAACCACTAAGCCACCCATGAATTCATTATTCATAAAACATAAACATACAGTATTAATTTTTTTCCTTGAAGTAAAAACTAAAGCTACATTAAAGAAACTGAATGGTTTTGAAAAAAGTGCATCTTAAATTGGGTGTTAATAATAAAAAAAAACAGTCTTCTTGTTAATTTGATAACTAATCTGGTTCTTACTTTATACCTTGCATGTACTCATGCTTTTGGCTCCTGAATTTGCACAGATCTGATTGGCTAAGGAGCTCCTTTAATTACTTACTACGCACATTATTGGTCTGAGTTTACTGCATAGCAAAGCCCATACCGTTTATTGGTTTGGGTTCACAGTGAATAACTTCTGGTTCCTGACTAGAAACGCAGTCAGGCTATTAGTAACCTCTGGAATAGTTCAAGTTGAAGTAATTTATTTATATAGTGCTTTTTACAATAGTACATTCTCAAAAAGCAGATTTACAGTGTTATGAGCCTGAACCCTCAAAGAGCAAGCCGAATCAACAGTGGCATGAAAAAAATCCGTTATGTTATTATTATTATTTTTTTAGGAAGAAACCAAGTAAGGACCAAGGATCAGTGGGGGACTCATCCTCCTTGACTAGCAGGACAGCATCAACAGTGTAGGACAGCCATGTACAGATTGCAGTTTTTTAATTCTATAAATCTGAACCCACGGAGTCCTTCAAATATACTTGACGAAGGGAGATACAGCTGACATAAATAAAAATGAAGCCATGAATGAACCCCACAATTAACACAACTATCAAAGTTCTACGAAATAAAATAACCAATCCAAAGTCATTGGTTGTTTTTTAAAAATAAAGTTTTTCAGTCCTGTTTTAATACTATGGACTGGAGCCCCTAAAGGGACATGAGCAAAAAAAAAACCGAGAGGAACATGAGTTGAATTTTTTTTTTCTTTTTACTTATGTCGTGCTCACCACTTATTAAGTGGTGCGCACGAGTTAGTAAGTGGTGCGCACGAGATATTAAGTGGTGCGCAGCAATTAGTCAATTAATAAGTCGTGCGCACCACTTAATAACTCGTACCCACGACTTGCTAATTGGTGCGCACCACTTCATAAGATATTATGTGAATCATAATCTGACAAAAAACAGACATGACGCGCTGTTACAACGATAGCGTTTACACTGGGACATGCGCTCTCCGACACTGTGGCTGTTTGACAGATCCACACATAAATAAAGAACACGAATATAAATAAACGTTTCTTTCTGAGAATCTTTCTAGGAATGTAACTCCCGAACATCGTCTAGTGCTGAGTTCGACCGAAACTCTTTGCATGTTCTCCCCGTTGCTTGTTGCTTGGGAATTTAATTTTACCCCACAAAACAGTAAAGCATTGGAGTTAAACGTGGCGATAACATGACTGGATTTCACATGTCTTATAATAATGTCTCATAATGTCTTATTTTGAAAGACAGGCCCTGTATTTTATGAGATAAAGTGTACATGTGTAGGATGAGATTAAAGTAACCAGTGTTCTTTCACAGCTACACGTATGGAAAAACGGATGCTTTCTAAGAATCACGCATGCGTATGTGTACATGTACCTGTGTACCGCATTATGAATGTTTTACATTCGAACCAAATCGGAAATCTGAATCAATTGATTCCCTAAAGGTTCTTAGAAAACATCAGTTTTCTAGGAATCTTTCTAAGTGCGGAGTTCGACCGAAACTCGTTTGCATGTTCTCCCCGCTGCTTGTTGCTTGGGAATTTCATTTTACCCCCCAAAACAGTTAAGCATTGGAGTTAAACGTGGTCATTTCACAGTTTGATTTATTAAAATAACCGTATTTGAATATTTTATCCTTTAATCATGCGCTTTATTGTGCCAACTTTAACGATCTAACACGAAAATATTGTCTTATTTTGAACGACAGTCCGCTGTATTTGATGCGATGAAGTGTACATGTCTAGGATGAGATGAACGTAACCAGTGTTCTTCCACAGCTACACGTATGGAAAAACGGATGCTTTCTAAGAATCTTCAGGGAATCAATTGATTCACATTTCCGATTCGGTACACAGTCACATGTACACATACGCATGCGTGAATAGGATGTCGTGCGCACCACTTACTAAGTCGTGCGCACAAGTTAGTAAGTCGTGCGCACGAGTTAGTTAGTGTTACGGTCGGTTGACCGGGCGAGGCGGATTCGGTAAGTAAGTAAGTGGTGCGCATGACATATGTGTACATGTGGGCCTACTTCTTCATTTGAATCTGTGTAATGTGACATTGGACTGCGCACAGCCTCTGCTCTAATTAACCATCAATCAGGACATTATGGAAGAAGACACGTATGATTTTTTAGTGTTGCGGCATGTGCTACAAGAACAGATAAAACGACTCAAAGATGATAAGGTAAGGTTATATGTTTAGATAATGAAGTTTAAAAACTGCATGTGTGTTTGCTCCTTAATTGATAATTTCCTCTAAAATCATTTGTAAGGTATTCTTATTTAACAGTACTTAAAGTGTTTGACTTTAACTTTAACTTTCCTAAAGCAAACTTTACAATACGATAGAGTCTATCGTTTAGCGCAGGCTAGCTATTTTATTCTTTTAAAGGTTTCAGTATAATATTAGCAGTTGCTTACGAGTTATTAAGGGTAATATTAACAGTTAACAATATTAATTAACATTATTAATTGAAAAAAAACGCTGGTAAATGTCCGTGTTAAGATACATTTTGACGTGGAATCCAACGGAAAGGTGTTAGGTCTAGAGTGTTAGGTTTGTTGAAAACATTAAAAGCCTAGCAAAGCCGTGAATTTTTATTAGACTTTCAACTTATAACCATAAGTTAAATATTTAAGAGAAGTGTTTCAACTTCCCAAAACAATTTTTTCTTGCCCAAACTCGATTTTACTGACCTCGAAGCTCACTACAAAACAAACACTGTACTGTAGATACAATTTAACAAAAGTAATAAGAAGGTAAGTCTTGTATTATTTAGTGGGGAAACTCAAGACAAAGTATGAGTAAATATAGAGTGCTGTAAATAAGAAGGTTAATAAGAAGGACACTAAGTTTAATGAAATTATAATCTCTGCTTTATACTTCTAGTAGTTTGCAACATTTCTCTACATGCAGTATGTGTGATATTAAGTACAATATTGTCTTTTTTCATAACAAACAAATTAAAATCAGTGACATCTGAATAAAGTCTTTTAAAATATTGTAATGGCTAATTAAAACATAAGCTTTTTAGAATGACATGGGTGTGTTGTCTGTCATGACGGATGAAAAGCTTGTAGAATACTTTCCTAGATATGGAGATCGTATTGCAGTAAGAGCTTTCTGTCGTCAAAAAATGCCTTCCATTTCTACTGGAAAATAATTGAGTGCAAAATCTACAATTTTACAAAGATTAAAATCAAAGCTTAAAGGTGTACTGTCTGTACCAGATAGATAATTTGCCCTTGGAAAAAAAATGCATCTAAGGATAAAAGACGTCTGGAATTTGGGTGGCTGCATTTCCAGGATGGAGAGTATAGGCAGGTACGAACAAGAAACAGAGGAGGTACAATACATCTAAGCTGCCATAAAGAAATTATGGTTGAAGCTTTACTTCATGTTGGAAAAGTGTTGTTTTTCCCCAATGGTGAATCATCAAAAGGCCCTGCAGAGAAGTTAATTTTTGAATTGTGTGATTTTGGTCGCGGCACGGTGGCTTAGTGGTTAGCACATTCGCCTCTCAGCGCTGGGGATTCCCGGTTCGAATCCCCATCTGGGTGGAGTTTCCATGTTCTCCCCGTGTCTGCGTGGGTTTCCTCCGGGTTCTCCGGTTTCCTCCCACAGTCCAAAAACATGGATCAAGTTAATTGAATTCTCCAAATTGCCCAATTTAGAGTGTGTATGTGTGAGTGAGTGTGTGCCCAGCGATGGATTGGCGCCCTG
>JAFMOD010000170.1:2338725-2410630 GCA_019802435.1 Corydoras maculifer
ACACACTCACTCACACAGACACACTCTATAGGGGGCAATTTTGAGAATTCAATTAACTTGTTCCATGTTTTTGGACTGTGGGAGGAAACCGGAGAACCCGGAGGAAACCCACGCAGACACGGGGAGAACATGGAAACTCCACCCAGATGGGGATTCGAACCGGGAATCCCTAGCGCTGAGAGGCGAACGTGCTAACCACTAAGCCACCGTGCCGCCTAAATCTAAAAATGATCATTTTATTTTTACAGCATAAAAAGCTTTTTGAAATCATAAACAGTTATAAACTATACAGAGGTCAGGAAATGTTTAGTAAATGTTTAGCAGACAGGGGTTGGCCTGTCTATTTAACTTTTAAAAGTTAAAGAATACTGAAATCACCTGAGAAAAGCCTTTTAGGCACGAGGAGAACATAATGATTTACAGAAAGGATTATTTTTAGGATTTTCAAACCCTAGTCAGCCTTATTACCTTGTAACCAAATACTTTTAACAGCTAGTCAACTCACTTGACATGACATGCTTCGGTTTAGTCACACATGAGGGTTGGACTTCTGTCTTTAAAAAGTGTTAGAATAAACTCTAAGAAATTTAGAGAAGCCTCATATCATAATTTCACTCTGTTTTTCTCTAGGGTTGATACTCAACAACTCAAAAGCTGAAGCTGACTGGTTGACACTGAACAGATTAATCAAAAATCAAACCCAAAAATATAGATTAAAAATGTTAACCACCTTAGATCTAACATTCATTCATGCATTCATTCATTCATTATCTTCCGCTTTATCCTATATTCGGGTTGCGGGGGGGTTTCCCATGCCCATCCAGGGGAGAACGTTTGGGGCACTGGGCAGATACACCCAGGACAGGGCACCAATCTATCGCTGGGCACAAACTCACTCACACTGACCGACACACACACTAACACACTCTACATGGGGAAATTTGGAGAACTCAATTAACTTGTTCCATGCTTTTTTCGGACTGTGGGAGGAAACCGGAGAACCCGGAGGAAACCTATGCGGACAATGGGAGAACATGGAAACTCCACCCAGATTGGGATTCGAACCGGGAATCCCTAGTGCTGAGAGGCGAATGTGATAGGATCGCCCATCCAGGGGAGAACGTTTCGGGCACTTGAGATTGTATTTTTTTTCAAGTAATGGAAACATAACAAAACATTATTTAATAGCTAGGATAATATTCAGACGTGATAGAGACTTTGTAGTGTGTGGCGGTTAAGTGGTTTTGGACGCAACCAACTCACCGAGGACGCTGATGGTGCCAGATGCTGAGGGCGGTGATTAAAAATACGCAAACTCTTTTCTTCAGAAAGCAGCGAGCAAGCTGTCGTCCCGTGTTACTTTATATGCACTTTGAAAAAAAACTAAGTAGTGAATTGCAAAATGTCACAGCTGAACAATGAACAAATGAACAGCTAAGGAGTCTTATTTCAGCGTCACACCTGGCAAATTTTAAAAGCTAAAAGAGACAAGACACCAGTGTCCTGCCCGCGACTCCTCTCTGAGACGGAACAGGTAACAGTTTGTACATCTGAATACAGTTCTTTGAGTTTTAACTGAAATATGATTCGAATGCTTTCTTAAAATACACACAAATCAGGCTGTTCGGTAACGTTTGTATTTTTTGTGCGTAAATACGACACCGCTGAATTAATACACAGTCTGAGTGTGATCAGTAATTTAAGAAGTGTTTCCATTCGTAACATCATTAGCGGTGTATTTTGATATCGTACTTAATACGTGCGTATTTTACCGCAGTTAAATTCTATCTGTTGTCATGGTTGTATCCAAGTAGTTATTTGTTTTAATGTAAATACTTTTTAATGTAAAAAAAAATATTTTGTGTTTAGGTATGTCCTTAAAACCTTTAAATGCAAAGTAATTGAGACACTGCTTTTAAAATCAACCTGGATTCTTCCTTACTGTGCAAATATACATTTTCTTTATTATTCAAATTATTTATTTAATTAATTATTGTATTTTAGTTACTGTGCTATTATTATATGTATACTTGGTCAGAAACAGTTTTTATTTTTGTTAAATCTCAGTGTGACATTTCGTTGTGGAATATGCCATCATACTATAAACAGAAAAAGCATAGTGGGCATCTGGGGGGTTAGATAAGATAAGATGAGATATGCCTTTATTGGTCCCACAATGGGGAAATTTACACTCTCAGCAGCAAAGTGACAGTAATTGGGAAAGTTAAAAAGATACACCCTACTGTATATATCTATTAAGAGAAGTGATTTAAAAAGAAAAAATATAATAGGATAGAAATCAGTATATACAAAATAAAATAAACTGCTCAATTATGTACATGACATATTATACATAGGTAAGGCAATAGAAAAACTCTATAAGACAACCAATTGCACAGCAGAAAAGCATTGCAGATATAAAGAATGAAGTAGTTAATGCAAAAGACCACAGATTGCAAGGCAACAAAGTATTGAACATATGATGAATGAAGTAATTATTGTAAAAAAAAATACATAAAGCCCAGCAATAATGTATTTGTACATGTAGTGATTGAATAGTTATTACGTGTTATTGTCAGTTTGGCAGTAATTGGTTATTAAGAGCAGTGCCGATTGTACAATTTTACTCAGCGTGTCACTGAAGGTGCTGTCCAGTGCTGCTTGAGTCTCCTACATAGGGTGGGATTCGTTGTCCAAGAGTTTTTTTGCACACTGTTAATGTAAATCACTGCAATGTAAATCAGATTGCTACCATTTTTATTTTTTTTATATATATGTTAGTGTTAAGGGGGGAGTGTGGATATTTTCACAACACTTGGGAGTTTTTTTTAATAGTAATATCTGCTATTAATTATTATTTATTGTTATAAATATCAGCTAACCAAATGACACTGGCAATATTGGTAAAATTGAAGATTGAATTAAAGGGTCAAATAATAAGATTCCAAACTGTACAGAGATGATAAAAGATACAATGATTTCCGAAACTTGTTGAGAGCTACAGCCTGTCACTTTTACTATTCCTATTTAAAACACTTGAATCTGTGATCTATTGTCAGGTTGGGAGGGATGGGCCACTACCCCCTGTCTCCCGTGTTTCGGGGTTTGTCCGTGTTGGGTTTCCGTAGGTAGGGCCCCATCCCCTTGAACTGGGATTGGGTCCTACCTGATCACATGTGACCTGCTGGCGGTAATTTAAGCATGCTGTTCCCGTGAGCCAGCAGGTCAGCATTTGCTTATGTGCGTGCTTATGCGTGTACAGGTGTTACGTCGGGTGTCGGCGTTTGTTTTGTTTTATTTTGTTTAGTTTATTCTGGCACGTTCCGCCGTGCCTTCAGCGGCGCCTTCCCGCCGTTATATATTTTTGTGTTTTGCTCCCGGCGCGTCCCCCCGTGCCTTCAGCGGCATTCCCGCTGCCATCTGTAAATAAACGGAAGTTTCTGGGTCGCATACAGTGGGAGCTGGACACCCAGATCCAAGAGCCGTTGCGCAATATCCCTCCTAATTCTCGCTGTCCCTCCTAATTCTCCCGAGGGGGTCAGGTATGTCCCTCTTCCCTTCCGGTCCCGCCTCATCACTTGGGCCCACACCTGGTGGGAGTCCTTGCAGGCGGACGTACAATCCTTTGTACGTTCATGTTCCACCTGTGCTGCCTGTAAGACCCCCTGAGTGCTTCCGGCTGGTAAGCACTGCCCGCTGCCGGTGCCAGAGCGGCCGTGGTCCCACATAGCCCTGGACTTCGTGACCGGTCTCCCCTCCTCCAATGGGTACACCACCATCCTTTCGGTCCTCGATCGGTTCTCCCGGGCGATTAAACTTTTTCCCCTTAAGAGACTGCCTTCGGCGTTCGAGACAGCCGAACTCCTATTCTCTGGGGTGTTCACCTCGTTTGGGATCCCGGAGGTCATCCTTTCGGATAGAGGCCCCCAGTACACGTCAGCCGTGTGAAGGCTTTTTGCTAAAGGCTGGGGTCCTCTGTCAGTCTCTCCACCCCCAAACTAATGGGGCCTGTGAACGTTCCCACCAAGAGACAAACAAATCCCCTCGTATTTATGCCCACCGCAATCCATCAGATTGGTCTCGTTACCTCCCCTGGGCAGAGATCGCCCAGAACTCACTGCGCCACTCAGCCACCGGCCTCACCCCATTCCAACGTGTTCTGGGTTATCAGCAGCCCTTTGCATCTTGGGATGGGGAAGAGTCAGACGCCCTGTGGATGCCTGGTTTCGGCGCAACGAGGAGATATGGCCTATATATGATATGGGATATATAAATAAAATATGGGCCCAGGTCCATCAGTGGGTTGAAGCGGTTATACGGAGATACAAACGCTTCGCGGACCGCTCTTGGGATGACACTCCGCGATTTAGAGTGGGTGACATGGTCTGGCTCAGTACCCGGGATATCAGGTGTCGTCAGGGTTCTTCCCTGGTTTTTGGGCCTATACCGGGTGGAAGCCGTCGTTAATGAGGTCGGTGTACGCCTTCAGCTCCCGCACCACCTGCGGGTGCATCCCACGTTTCACGTCTCCCTTTTGAAGCCGTTTGTTGCAGGTCCCCTTGATACCAATTGAAGAGAGTGCAACAGAGAGCCAGACGAGGAGCCGGATTCCAACATCTACTCTGTTACCTCTCTGTTGGACTCCCACCAGTGCCGGGTCAACGTGCAGTACTAGGTCGATTGAGAGGGTTTCGGACCTGAGGAGAGGTGCTTCCCATCAGCTGGAGTGGCTTCTTAAGCCGCCGTCCCGGACTCCTTGGCGAGAGTTTTTTGGTTCCGGTTTGTGTTTTGTTCTCTCCTGCTCACTCAGAGTGCGCCGGTACTCGCCGTGCTCACCCTTAGCGACGCTACTCGCTTTTGCTAAGCTAACCCGCTGCCTCTCTCCAGGAACGCGACCCCCGCGTGAAGTAGGAGTCTCGGCATTCCCGACTCTTACGGCCCCGCTTCCTCCGCGCTACTCACTGCATCCGCACCGGCTCGGACATGAGCCTCGGCGCCTGGTGAAGTCTATACTTGTTTTCTGTTACTTCGTGGACGTTTCTCGTTTTGGGATGTTCCCTAACTACTTGTACGATAGAATTCAATAAACTCTGTTTTGTTCTAAGTACCACGCTTCCTCGTTTTATACCGCAGCGGGACAAAACTCTGACACAGATTTATAAATGTAACATGATATCCGTGGCTAAAGGCTTTTTTATAGGTTCAGAGGGATGATGAGTTCCGATGCATCAGTGATTAGCTACATCTACAAATGCAATAGAAGCCAATAATTAGTCCTGGCATGGTAGTATATATATATGCCAAATTCTGACTTCCTGACCATTTTTTTTTAATATAAAAGACTATTACAAAATAAGATAAGATGTAACTTTATTATTTTTTATAAGCTGTCCATGACCCACCCAGAACGTGTCCACGACCTACAACTGCAACAGATCAGTTAAGAATCACTGATTTATATAATCTGTGAAAAGTTTAAAATTTTAAAAACAGAACATTTTAAAATGTTAAAATGACTTTCTGAATTCTCCCTGTGTCCGTGTGGGTTTCCTCCGGGTTCTCTGGTTTCCTCTCACAGTCTAAAAACATGGATTCAAATTAAATTTAATGCTTTAAATTGCCCTATATAGTGTGTATTATATCTCAATTTCAAAGTTTCTCGAGCAACCGGGTGGTATTGGTGAGTGCCTGGAGCAGCTGCTGGGTGAGCCAGAAGACAGCCAACATGCAGCAAAGGGAGGGCACGCCTGCCACCAGCATATAGCCAGAGGCCACAGACACAGGCTCCTCATTAACTGGTGCCACCAGGTGTATTCCCAGTCCCTGGCCAGTGGGTTGGGGTCAAACCAATCATTTTATCATTTTCCAGTCCCTTTTTTTTAGTTTTACCTGGCTAAAAAAACACTTATAAAGAAATTACTTGTTAAAAGGAAAAAAAGGGCAGTCGTAGGCTTGTGGTTAAGGAACCAGCCTTGCGACCCGAAGGTCCCCAGTTTAATTCACGGCTCCCACCAAGTACTATGGCTGAAGTGCCCTTGTGCAAGGCACCTAACCCCAATCAATCCCCAGAAGCTGGGTACAAGACTACCCACCTCTCTGCGCATGTGTCTGTTTCAAGTATTTTATTTATTTATAGTACTTTTTACAATAGTAAATTGTCACAAAGCAGCTTTACGGTGTTATAAGACATTAACCCCCCAAAGAGCAAGCCGAAGCAACACTCCAAAAGAAATAAACAAACACTGCACGGATGGGTTAAATGTGGAGGACCAATTCTTCTGCTTGTTAGGACAGGAGTCAAAATAAAACAAATCAATAAATAATTCAATATTCTGTAAATACTGTAAGACATAGCCCACATTTCTCCAAGATTTGGTTGGACACCACAAAACTGAGCTATGTGTCAGTAAATTAGATAATCTGTGAAATTAGATAATCTGTGAAATTTTCTTTTATTGGTTTTATTGGTTTATTTCTTTTTTAATAGATCACCAACATGTTGCATATAATATAATATGCCACTATGTCTGACAGCCATCTCAGTCATATACAGCATATTAATACTTAATCATCAATAATATGATGTTTATATATGAGAGGGCGGCATGGTGGCTTAGTGGTTAGCACATTCGCCTCTCAGTGCTAGGGATTCCCAATTATTTTTCCATGTTTCCATGTTCCCGTGGGTTTTCTCCCACAGTCCAAAAACATGGATCAAGTCAATTGAATTATTCAAATTGCCCCATATAGAGTGTCTGTGTGTGTGAGTGTGTGCCCAGTGATAGATTGGCGCCTTGTCCAGTGATAGTGATAGGGGAACCCCCCCCGCGACCCTAATAGAGGATTAAGCAGAAGATATATATTAGAAACTGAAATAAAATGTATTTACCACATTTTGTGACAAGCTAGTCCACCCAGGTCCAACACTGGAAATCAATTAATAGTTATTTTATCAAATTTTTTTAAATTTTGATTTGAAATATTGATGTAAATTGTTTTGTTTTATTTAGAAAACATACTGTCAAACCTAAATTTTAATGTATAAATTTAAAACTATTGTAATACTGTAGGTCCTATTCAAAATAAATCCCATTGAATGTTTTAAAGTATAAAATTGTAAATATTTTGGTATATTTCCTATGTGCAGTCATTTACACTAGTACACACAATTTATGAGAGATTATATTACTATAATGCAGTGACAGGCTGTCAGGGCTTTCAAGGGCTTTATGCAGGCATAAAAAAATATTTGAATAACAGATTAATGTTGATTATATTTCGTCGGGAGATCGGCTACGCGGGAGGGAATGCGTACGCCGCTTGCGCCTTGTGAGCGTTTCCCGGGAATCGGCTACACGGGGAAAAATGCGTATGCCGGTCCGTCGGACAAAACGCTCCCATGGATAAAAGCCTGTGTGGGGCTATTGCGCAGCGCAGTACCGTGGTTGAGCGCGGAAGGAGAGTTCAGAGACACCGGGCATAAAAACAAAACGGATTTATTATTAAAAATGGTGTAGGGACACCAACAGAAAGGGGGGAACAAACGAAACAAACTAACACCTGGGTTATACTGAATATTAATTGGACTGGCGGTCCTGCAGGACGCCCCTTAATGGACTTACATATAGTTTTCCAGTTTTTAGTTTTTCCATTTGTTAAATGTCTCTACATGGCTGTCCTACATTGTTGTTGCTGCCTGGCCGCTCAAGGAGGATGAGTCCCCCACTAAGTCTTGGTCCTCCCAAGGTTTCTTTCTTAAATAACAACGTAAAAGGGAGTTTTTTTCTTGCCACTAGCGCTTTGGCTTGCTCTTTGGTGGTTTAAAGGCTTTTCATTCTGTAAAGCTGCTTTGTGACAATGTACTGTTGTAAAAAGCGCTATATAAATAAATAACTTGAACTTGAACTTGTTATACCACAAACAAATAAGTGCACGGGGAAAATGGAAGACGGAAACTAAATACAATAGACACCCAGTCACGTGCACAAAATAAACCAATCACCCAACGGAGACAATGAGTACATTAATGAGGGACAGGTGCCCCAGGCACCTGTGACAGTTAGCAATTGAAAATGATTTTTAATGTTGAACTCGTTAAACTCGTTTTGAGAAAAAAATATGGATATTGTGTTTAAATAATCAGAATTTAATCTGGATTTTTGGTGAGTGTTATTTTGCTAAATAATATTGCAATTTAATGAGGTTTTTGTTGGAGATTTTTTGTGTATGTCTACATGAGTTATCTATCTGCAATGTAACGGCTCTCTATACTGCATTTCTGCATAATAATATGTTTTTTTTTTCAGATGTTAATTCAGAGCATTACTTAAGGCCTAGTTGTAAAATGCATGCACCGCCACTGTTATAATGACTTCTTTCTCAAATATGTAGGTTTGATGGAGAGGATTTCGAATGACAGCCGGAACAGTGGTAACCGCTGGTGGAATCATAGCTGCCGTCATCTTGCTGACTATTGTAGCAGTGCTTTGTTGCTGTAGGCTACAGGTAAAAACATTTCTTCTTTTGTAGGACCTGTTTGTCACACATTGTATTATAAATATAATACTATGAGTGATAAACACATGGCGAACAAATTAAATTTAATAAAGATATGCCAGCATGTAAAAGTCTTGGGTTTCTGTGTTACCTACTCAATTTGTTACATAATTCTAAATGGATTGGAGCCATTGTTTCTTTACAATATTGCTTCAGTTTACAGTGTGGTGTTGGCATTCATTCATGCACAGTTCTGCTGTAGCATTTACATTTGAGGGGTTGGAACACCCCCCCCCCCGCCCTATTTTAGATACTGTGCTTGGGATCACTGTCTCAAAGCAGCTCTCAATTTTGGATAGTTTTGACCAGATGCCTGGTAGCCGATATAGCCAGATAGAACAATTCAGAAAAGAAAACATCACAGAAGGAGCTGTTTCTCCCTTTCCAAACAAATACAAGCAGCATTGCACTGTTTAAATGCAATAATCCAACACAATTAAAGAAAAAAAGAATGGTCTATAAATAGATAGATTTACACTGATTACACTGAAGCACCAGGTCATTACATAACTGTGAAAAAAAAACGTTTTCTGATGGCACAGGCATGTTTTAAGGTGACAGTGGCAGGATTAATTAGGCTCAAATTGTGAGAGTGGTTTAGCGTGATCTATTTTTTATTTATATGTAAATAATCTCTACCTTGCACTTCTGCTTAGATGTTACTGCATTTCGTTGGCTTTGTACTTGTTTACTTTGCACAATGACAATGAGGTTGAATGTAATCTAATCTAATCGAAAAAGATTTTGCACAGTGGTCCAAATATCCCATCATCAATACAAGATCTTGAGGGGAACTCTGGACATAAATAAATGTGACATTGCAGAAGCTTGTGGAAAAGATGCCATACTGAATCTAAACTAAAGACAGTTTAATGAAATTTTAGTGTATGACCATATATGTGGCTTATTGTAGTTAATATAATACTGTATATTGTTTTTGGAAATGTTGTAAATACTATACTAAATAAAATTAAATGTATGCAGTTAAAAGAAATGCTCACTCTGGTATTATAATTTTTTATATGGTGATGCAATACCCTCCAAGAATCAATAAAGTATTCTGATTCTGAAGAAAAAGATCTTGAAATTGTTGCTTAGGTAAGGATGCACTGATCTATAGGGTTCATATTGTCAAACACTAATCATATCATTAAGAACCTATCAAATAAAGAAAAAAAGAAAGGAACAAAAAAAGAACTTAAAAATGAAGTTTCTCTTCAGTGCAGTTTTGTTTATACTGGTATGACGGTTTTACACAATTTTATTACATTGTAATGTCATGTGAATAATTGTAATGTCATTTATAATCTTTAATCTCTTTTCCTTTTTTTTTTAAAAAAAACCATCATGCACCCTTAAACCTTGGAATACATTTCATCGCTCCCTGCAAGTATTACTGTTGTAAGAGTGAGGGGTCAGAGGACGGGGAAGAGGAGGAGGAGCCTTTTACTAAATCTGAACCCCTTCCAGCAGGTCAGTCAGACTCTCCAAGTCCTCCAAATTCCACATCTTCTCCAAGACTACTCAGCCCTTCAAGTCCTTTAAGCTTCGTGTGTTCTCCCAGTCCATTAAGTATTTTGCCTCCCAGAGAATACTTATCCAAGCAGTTGTTTACCAATTCAGAGCTTTATAAACCTAATGAATCTGCTGCCTACAGTCGTTTCAGCCCTCCTCTTCCCAGTACACCCATGCACTCATACACATTTTGCCCTTCCTGCTCTGGCTTACTACCCAATTACCTGCTTCGAGAAGAAGAAAGAATGAGGAATGGAGGAGGAAGGATCAGCTTTAAAACTGTAAAGCTTAAGGATGTAGACCTTCCCGTGGACATCACAAGCTTTAACAAACTCCTCCGTGCTGTAACTATGAGGGAAATGATGACACCCCACAGTTATAGTACTGATGTGTAAAGTTCAATAAAGTATTAAGAACAAAAATAGAATAAGGTGAAAAACAAATAACCTTTATATTATCCAGTGTTTATATATTTCAGTAATATGTGCACTACTTGTTATTTAAAGGCTGAAAATAAAACTAGAATATTCACATGTACTAAATCACATGGGTTTTTCTGATATTTGTATTTGTTTTTGCAATTACAAAAATATTTTTTATTGTAAGGCATAATTATTGTAATAGTGTAGTAACTATACTATGTTTTTAAAATGCTGATGATGCTATTTCTCTACTAGGGTGAGGGTATGATTGTTTGTGCTTGGGTTCCTATCCAAAAGAAAATATTTTGGGTGCTGAGCAGATACACCCAGGACAGGGCACCAATTTATTGCCTGACACACACTCATACACACAATGTAGGAGCAATTTCAGCTGCCAATTTACCTTAAATCCTGTTTTTAAACTGTGGGAGAAAACCGGAGAACCCAGAGCACTCCCACACGGACAAGTGGAGAACATGGAAACCCCACTCAGATTGGGATTTGAACCTTGACTCCCAGTGCTGACAGCCAAACATTCTAACCACTAAGCTACCATGCGGCCCTTTCTGAGCAGTATGTCTAGATTAACTTCCAAAGTAATAAAGCTTGTCATATGCTACTAGTTTATGCACAATCACCATTTTATTTCATTCAATCATTCATTCCTTTATATATCATCTTCCACATTCCCATCCAGGGGAGAATGTTTTGGACAGGTTGTCTATCGTTCACTCACTCATACACAAACATACAAAATATGGGGCACTTTAGAGATTCAATTTACATTGAAACCATGTTTTTAAACTGTGGGAGAAAACTGGAGAACCAGGAGGGAACCCACGCAGACTCGGGGACGACGACATGGAAATTCCACTAAGATTGGGATTCGAACCTGGATTCCCAGTTCTGAGAGTCAAATATGCAAACCACTAAGCCACTGTGCCACCCCCATAATAGTTGTAAATCAAATTATACTATTGTTGAGTTCATATATGTACTGTAAATGTGGCGTGGTTAAATTCAAGACTGTTGTATTGTGTATTTCAAAATGTTTTGTTTCATATTCGTGTCATTAAACCGCTTTGTGAATCTTCAGCAATGATTTCAATGTTGTAAGTAATCCAGCAGGTGGCGGCAGCTACACTTGGTTTTATTAAGACCTTTCTTTAAAATTACACATTATATTTTTAATAATACAATGTGCAAAAATGATGACCGACAATAATTAATGATAGCATCAGTTTTTCGTAGTTGCAAAATATATATTTTTTATTAAGTTTAAATGTATACAGTGAGATAATAGAAATAATGTTTAGGATTTGGTAATGAAATGAGATAACTGAAAATTTCTGAAAGTGTCTGAGATGTGAATTTTTTTCAAGCGTGAATTTATTTCAGCGTTTAAAAAATATGTTGAAAAAACTTCCGTTTTAACATTCAGTTCAATTTTATCAACAGTAAGCCAACAGGATTTTAAAATATACATGCATTATGATTATGATACACTCTGCAACAATCAAAATAATTTAAAGGTTATTTTTTGTATCCCACAACTGCAGGACAGGTCATACAATAGTTAAGGCTAATGCAATGTTGACATCAATGGTAGTTTGCCATTAATAGCTGAACTCCAGATGTCTAGTCATTTGATACACAATAGACTTGATTTCAAATCATGAACACCCACATCAATTCTTGACCAAATTCTTATTTTCACAGATAATGTGATGGTCCTGTTATGAGTCTACTGGCTCATGTCACCTAAAATTATGTGGCACGCAGGTTCCGGCATGAATGACAACAGGCCTTGCTATAATACCAGTGGCTGCATAGGTTGACTTTAATCGCCAGAGAGCAGTTGGTACTGGGACGGTCCTGGCAGTTCTCATCTGTTTTGAAAACAATCATTATTCAGTACCCTTAGAAAAAGCTTTAATCATATTCCTTAATCTGCAATGTATTTGCTACAGATTAATTAAAATCATTAGTTTTACCTGGTGGTTCAGTTGGACATGGTTGCAATGCACAGGTCTGTTTATTAACAGGCTTGGTAAGAGGGTCACAGCCACGAACAAGTTCTCGGCCCTGGTAACACTTCACATCCCTCATTCGTACTCCAACGCCACAAGTTTTTGTGCACTATAAAATAAATGACAAGCATAGCTATTTCACAACGCTGTACACAAAAGTTTTTTTGCCTATTTATTATTATGTATGTTTGTATACGTATTTATATACGTTCATGTAAGCATAAATGACATAAACTCTAGCTCATTTTCATTTTACGACTTACAAATGATTAAATGGACAATTGAAAAAAATGATTGTTGCATATCAACACATTTTGTGAACCACTTATACACTATATGGAATAAAGTACAGAAACACACCAAATTAATAAAATTTATAGATTTTACTTGGAATCATTGCCACTGGTGTATAAATCACCTAGGAATGTATTCTGTACATACGAACTGTATGCATGTAACTTTCATATATCATGTTGAAAAACCCTTGTTCTGTTCCACATTTTATATTCTTTAGTGAACAAGTGAAGTGCATAAAGGCATGGCTGGGTAAGTTTGGTGTGGTGTGGTCAGTCAATTTCGACTGAACCACACAAAGCAATGATCTCAACTGTATCAAGCATCTTTGGAATAAACTATGATGGAGATTTCATGGAAAATTTGTTTTGGATGTTTGGGCAAAAATTCCCATAGACGCACCCAGAAATATTTCAGAAAGTACTGAGTTTAAGAAGCTGCTAAGGCTGAAAAAGCAGAACCAACTAAAAATTTTATGTTATAAAAGCTTTTATTTGTGTAACGTTTTGTTGTTCTTTTATTCTCTTCTTTTAGCTGTTCTTATTAGTTGTCATCCAAGCAGAAAGAGATGGATCTCTTTTTTGGTAACATGCCTTTCTTGACACATCCTGACATCCTATTTTTTGAGCATGGGATAGATGAGTGTATTGACTATAAATTCATTCACATTCACACACACTAGCTTTAGTAATTAAGTATTGTCAAATTGCCTATAGGACAGCATGGTGGCTTAGTGGTTAGCACATTCGCTTCTCAGGCTAGAGATCCAGTCCAAAAACATAGAGTCAAGGTAAATTAAATGTTTTAAAATGCCCCATATAGTGTTTTTGTCTGTGAGTGTGCCCAGCGATAGATTGGTGCCCTGTCCTGGGTGTTTCTTCCCAGAGCCTGAAACGTCCTCTGGATGGGGATGGGGAAGCCCCCCTTGACCCTAGTAGAGGATTAATCAGAAGATAATGAATGAATTAAATTGCCTATCAGCATGTATTTGTAATGTGGACATTAAACTCCACACAACACGGATCTCTGTTCATCTCACCAGAAAAACAAGGCAAAAGAGCTATTCACCACCATGATGCCCATATTGTATGTTATTTTGTTCTTTTTTATGTAATTGAGTTTTTAAAATATATATTAGAAAGCAAAATATAATCCAGAAGCTAAATTGTTAAATCTGTAGTACAATAATTGCAGTAAATGCCAATAAAATAATAAATAAAATGCAGAAAATAAATGCTTTTTAAGCATCCTCCTATTTCCTATGAGATCACTATGTTGCTTTGTCACCTAAAAAACCTCTAAACACTGCAACCTTTTAAAATTTTAATTCTGGGTTTTAAAAAAAGCCTATATGGCTTGGTGCCCTGTCTTGGATGTATCTACCCAGCCCATAAAACATTCTTCCATGGATTGGCATAGGCAACCCCTCTTTGATTTCACATGCAATCACTGTACATTTTGTTCAAAAGTATAAACTCACATAAAACCAAGGGAATAACATGGCGAGTCATCTTGAAGCTGAGGAAAATTAATCTAATTAATAAATGATTGCCTGACCTAGTTTATTTTGCCATTTTTATTCTGTAAGATCACATGCTATATTCTGCTTTAGTTTTCTGTTCTGTTGAACTTTGGGACGGTTAATTTACTGTTCTGTTCTTTAAGTATCAATTTTACCTGTTGATAATCATATGTGCATAATTAAGTGCACTTTTTTTGCATCCTTTGAATCACTCCTGTCTTCCTATTGGTTGATGATGGACAGGTGGCATTGCAGTTCTACGGGATAGACTAACTGGACTTATATTTTTTTTTTCAGTTGTTGAATACAAAACCTGACCACTACACTATCTGTACATGACTGTTTTACACTGTTGATGCTGCACGGCCATTCAATAAGGATAAGCTTTACACAGAGACTTGGTCCTCCCAAGGTTTCTTCCAAAAAAACAACAAAACAGGAAGTTTTTTCTTGCCACTGTCACTTTGGCTTGCTCTTTAGGGGTTTACTTATATACTTATAACATTGTAAAACTGCTTAGTGACAACGTACTGTTGTAAATAGCACTATATAAATAAATAGCTTGAACTTACTTGAACATGATTTCCTGGTGCCCCCTAATAAGCTCATTATCTTATTGCATGTTCTAAAACACTATTTCTGGATAAGTAATGTTTATTCTTCAGATTAAAGGTATTTTAGCTACAGAATTTTCTTTCTTTGTTTTGAAACCAGTTGACTAAAATTGTAAAGAAAGCACTACAGAGTACACACAAAATTTACACACAGTATTTATTAATGCTGTACACATCTACCTCAGACCATGGTGTTGTGTACCACTTGAAGCAAGGTCTCTCAAAGCAGGTATCTTCATTTGTTGGTCGGTTTCTGTGGTCACATTCTTTATCATCAGGAATCTGAAACTTGCCACCAGTGATGCCAACACATAGCACAATCCTCCTCTTTACACCACGTCCACAAGTTGTGTTGCACTGTGTAGAAAAAAATATTTTTTTCATTGTGTATAGTACATATTTCATTAATTTTTAAAATAGAGTTTTTTCTGCTTAACACACCCTCTTTACCTTAATAATAAGCTAGCTCTTTCGGGGTTTCATTCTCAGAATACTGTAAAACTTTTTTGTGACAATATAGTATTGTAAAAAGCACTATATAGTTAAATTACATAAACTTGAATTTTGTTTGAATACCAAACTTGATTTGGGTGTGTTAAAAGCAATGGCGGGGCAGCACGGTGGCTTAGTGGTTAGCATGTTCAACTCTCATCACTAGGGATTCTCGGTTAGAATTCCAATCTGGGTGGAGTTTCCATGTTCTCCCCGTGTCCGTGTGGGTTTCCTCCGGGTTCTCCGATTTCCTCCCACAGTCCAAAAACATGGATCAAGGTCAATTGAATTCTCCAAATTGCCCCACATTGAGCGATAGATTGGTGTCCTGTCCTGGGTGTATCTACCCAGTGCCCGAGACTTTCTCCCCTGGATGAGCAATGGGACCCTACGACCCTCATAGAGGATAAAGTGGAAGATAATGGATGGATGGATAAAAGAAATGGCATTGAGATTCCATTATCAAGATTGGAAAACACTGGTATACATTAGGAATCATTAGGCAATTTAATCAGAATCAGATCAGAATCAGAAACTTTATTGGCCAAGTATGCTCATACATATGAGAAATTTGTATTTGGTAGCAATAGCTCACAGTGCACAATAAGTGACAAACACACCCAAACTAACCATCCTCCTACACACACACACACACACACACTCACACACACAGTGACACACACGCACAGACACACCTGTAAACTTGACATTGACCTGCACTATTAGGATAAAAATGGTAATAGATGCTAAATATATTCCTTTGAGGAGTGTAACAAATTAGACTAATAAATCTAAATTATAATCATGGCACTAACACATCATTAATGGATTTAAGCACAAACTGACTGTTGTACAGAGAACCAACACTTATTATAAAGCCAATTTAAATGTCTGGTTTTACTCACCCTTTCCCAGTCCTGTGCCAGCCAATGGGCAGGGCACTCTTTTTCTCCACAAGGATGAATGGCCAGAGGCCGATTCTCAGGAGAACATTGAGACTCTGGCACAACCCTGCCCTCTGGCGTTTTGCAATACACATGCCGGACCATTTTTCCTTGCCCACATGGACCAGAGCACTAGATATAATTTTAAAACAGAAAACAGACAAATAACACAAATAAGATGAAAAGGAAAATTTATGTAATATATAACAATAACTAGTCTGAAACGCAGCCAAAATTTAAAAAAAAAGTAAAATTCTATAAAAAAAAGTAATTCTATAAAAACAATTTGTAAATTCTCTCAAAAATGTATGAAACTGAGGATATTCATTTGCATTTTTATTCACCCTTGCTTAATACAAGACTTCAGCTGATTAAAAGTACACAGATGCTGGTCTTTATGGTGTGTCAAATATTTTCAGTAGGAGGCAGATTTGTAGCAGGTTTAGACCACTAGACTCATTTAAATTAGCCTTTGACTCCATCCTAGATACCATGGGCATTACTCAAAGTGTATTTGGTAAAACACATCGCTGTAAACATACATTAGACTTAGTTTTATCACATGGTATTAACATTAATAATTTAACTATTGTCCCACTAAGTGAGGTCATCTCCGATCACTATTTTATAACCTACGATTTAGATATTGATATTGATCCAGTCATTAAACCGCAATATGATATGAAGCGTACAATCATTCCCTCTACTGCTGCGTCATTCCTACAACATTTACCCGAATTAAACTTTAAACCAGCATCAGGACCCGATGAACTTGAAAACACAGCAGAATACCTTAAACACGTGTTTTCTGCAACCTTAAACAGTGTCGCTCCACTTAAACTAAAAAGGATTAAAGATAAAAGACTCGTTCCATGGTTTAATGATCAAACACGCGCCCTAAAACAAACCACTAGAACCATGGAGCGTAAATGGAGACAAACTAAATTAGAGGTATTTAGGGTTGCATGGAAGGACAGTATGACTGAGTACAAACATGCACTCAATGCAGCAAAGACTAAATATTATTCCGAATTAATAGAGAACAACAAAAACAACCAAAGATTCCTCTTTAGTACCATTGCCAAATTAACTCGAAGTGCTAATGAATCAGATTCACAGATTCACTCACAGTTCAGCAGCAATGATTTCATGAATTTCTTTAGTTATAAAATTGAAAACATAAGACTTAAATCATCTAATGCAACATGTAATCAACCCTCAATGATTTCTGTAAAATCTAGTGGTGGAGAAAATAATATAGTACAAGAGTTAAATACCATTAACCCCATATCTAAAAAAGAGCTTGTCTCACTAATTACACAATCAAAGACAACATCCTGTATGTTAGACCCAATAGCTACAAACCTGCTTAAACACCTCCTACCAAATATTACTGAGCCTTTTATAATTATTATAAATTCATCACTTAAAATAGGCTATGTCCCCAAAAATCTGAAGTGTGCAGTCATTAAACCATTACTTAAAAAAACTAATTTAGATTCTCTAATACTGTTCAACTATAGACCAATATCAAACCTTCCTTTTGTCTCTAAAATCCTAGAAAAAATTGTGTTTAACCAGCTGAATCGCCATCTTCTAACTAATAACGTTCATGAAGTTTTTCAGTCAGGGTTTAGGTCTCTTCATAGCACTGAGACAGCCTTAAAGTCGTTAATGACTTATTAATGTCCTCTTATAATAACCAAATCTCTTTTCTTGTATTATTAGATCTTAGTGCAGCCTTTGACACTATAGACCATAACAACTTAGTTGATAGATTAGGAAACACCATGGGCATTATAGGATCTGCACTCCAGTGATTTAAATCCTACCTGACAGATCGATATCAATTCACCTGTGTTAACAACCAATGTTCTGATCTTGCTAAAGTTAAATATGGTATCCCACAAGGGTCATTTCTGGGTCCACTCCTATTTGCATTATATATGCTTCCATTGGGATCAATTATTCGTAAACATGGAATCAGTTTCCACTCATTTGCAGATGATACACAGTTATATGTTTCAGCTAACCCTAATAATGGTCGTTCAGTCAGTAAGCTCGAGGACTGCATCCAAGATATTAAAATATGGATGTCAAAAAACTTCCTACTGCTAAATTCTGATAAAACAGAGTTTCTGATAGTTGGACCCAAGGACAAAATTAAAAAAGCTTCTAACACTATGTTAAACCTTGATATCTCTTTAATTAGAACCAGCTCATCTGTAAATAATCTCGGTGTCATTATTGATTCAGATCTCTCCTTTACAGAGCACATTAGCAATATTACTAGAATTGCATTTTTTCACCTTCGTAACATTTCAAAGCTACGAAATATCCTCTCCCTCCAAGATGCAGAAAAACTAATTCATGCTTTTATTACCTCAAGGTTAGATTATTGTAATTCACTTCTGACAGGATGTTCTCATAAATCATTACAGAAATTACAACTTGTGCAAAATGCTGCCAGCTAGAGTTTTAACTAAAACCAGAAAGTTTGATCATATCAGTCCTGTGTTATCAAACTTGCACTGGCTACCAGTTAAGTTTCGTATTTATTGATAACATATAAAATTCTACATAATCAGGCTCCACAGTATCTGAGCGAGCTGATTCAATCGTACAAGCCAACACGTAAGCTTCGATCTCAAGGTGCTGATATACTCTTAGCTCCTAGAATAAATAAAATTACTGCTGGTGGAAGAGCATTCTCCTACAAGGCTCCTCAACTTTGGAATAGCCTTCCAGTTACCGTTCGTGATTCTGAATCACTGTTAATCTTTAAGAATAAATTAAAAACACATTTATTTAATCTTGCGTTTAATTAATCCCCTGTAGATAAAGATGTAGATCTCAGGCTTGGTCGTGTTGGGGGGGTAATCTGTGATCACTGTATGCTGGCGTTTCACCGCTTCACGCACCTCATCGTTAATGGGGGGGGTGTGGCGCTGAAATGATGCTGTTCCGGGGCGCCATCTCAACTATGTAGAGTCTGCAGCAGCTGCCTCTTTTAGTTATGCTGCTCTAGTCAGTGATGCCGGAGTCACATACTGCACTGTGTCAATAAATTACTTATTAATTAAATGCTGTGCTTTATTATTAGCTCTAACTGCCTTCCTTGTCTGTTTCTTTTGAGGTGTGACCGGCTTCCTGGAGATCTTCATCCATGGTTCTGCTGACGAATACTGGATGGAACCTGAATATCAATTGGACTGGCAGTCCTGCAGGACACCCTTAATGGACTCACATATAGCTTTCCAGTTTTTAGTTTTTCCATTTGTTTAATATCCGTACATAGCTGTCTCACATTGTTGTTGCTGCCTGGCCGCTCAAGGAGGATGAGTCCACCACTGAGTCTTGGTCCTCCCAAAGTTTCTTCCTTGAATAACAACAGAAAAGGGAGTTTTTTCTTGCCACTGTCGCTTCGGCTTGCTCTTTGGGGGTTTAAAGGCTTTTCATTCTGTAAAGCTGCTTTGTTACAATTTACTGTTGTAAAAAGTGCTATATAAATAAATAACTTGAACTTGAACTTGAACTTATTCTTTCTGGTAAAATAATCATAGCTTTCCACTGAAAAGACTATCCTTATAGATATTTCTCTAAAAATCTGATATATACCATGTCACATACAATGTCACCCACACATGGCATGCCTCCATAGCTGATAATAGCCTGGATGGTCCATGGTGTTTACGGCAGCTGGCAGGAGCATGCTGGGGTGGCTAGTAGCTGGCGTGATTATGTTGGGGTCAATGGCAGGTGGCATGAGTGCCCTCGGATTGCTTGGAATGGCAGCAGTCCTGCCTGCCAGTATGAAACATGAATGGCCTTTGAAGTACTAGCAGAAAGATACTCTAGGATGCTGGCAGGAATGCCATCAGGGGCATCAGCTGAAACTCATGTGTTCAGACACCTGTGCCAGTTTATACAGGTTAACTACTAGATATACTGATTTTAGGAATTTATCTTAAAGAAGAGGGGGGGGGGGGGGGGGGGGGGGGGGGGGGGGGGGGGGGGGGGGGGGGGGGGGGGGGGGGGGGGGGGGGGGGGGGGGGGGGGGGGGGGGGGGGGGGGGGGTCCTCCGGGTTCTCCGGTTTCTTCCCACAGTCCAAAAACATGGATCAAGTTAATTGAATTCTCAAAATTGCCCAATTTAGAGTGTGTATGTGTGAGTGAGTGTGTGCCCAGCGATGGATTGGCGCCCTGTCCTGGGTCTATCTGCCCAGCGCCCGAGACGTTCTCCCCTGGATGGGCATGGGGAACCCCACCGCGACCCTAATAGAGGATAAGCGGAAGATAATGAATGAATGAATCTTAAAGAAGATGAAAACTTAAACTAATATATTAAAGGATTAGAAAATTATGGACTAACTGGACGGAATACGTAAAAAAAAAATATATATATATATATCTTTATAGTAGGGAGTTTTCATGTTTTCCCCATGTCTGCATGGGTTCTCTCTGGGTTCTTTGATTTCTTCCCACAGTTCAAAAACTTAGCTTTAAGGTAAAGTGGCTGATTAAGTGTGTCCCCAGCAATGGATTAGCGCCTTGTCCTGGGTGTCTCTGCCCAGCACCCAACAATACAGGAAATAGCATTGCAAAACAGAATACATGTCCAAACTGAACATTCCGTGTAAGTTCCGTGTAGGCCAATTAGGGCAAAATCAAATATTAAGGCCTGAAATTAGCTAGAACTTGTTAATGTACTGATGATTATGCTATAGTTAATATGGGCCTGCATAGGTGTTATAGATCTTACCGGTCCCCAGTCAGACACTGTCCACTGGCGCTCACAAGGTGGACCAGTGCAGTTTTTTGTAGATGGAGGTTGAGTTGATGCATCACATGGCCTTACTTCTTCTGAGCACCTGACCTCACGGGTTACCAAACCTTTTCTGCCACATTTAGCTGGGCACTAAATAATAGACATTTTTATTGTTGTGATTGCAATTGCAATAACATAAAAAACTCCAATAATTTCCTAAAACACAACATCATTAAATGAATGTAGGTCACACACATAATCTTACCTCTAACCACTCAGCCACTTCCCATTGTGGTCCGCAGGTTGGACTTTTGCAGAGCCGTCGCTCTGGAGGGCGCTCTAGCTCACCATCAGTGCAGAGATCACTATAGACTGAGCTGTCTAGGCCAGGGGCTAGCATTTTCCAGCAGCGCACCAGACGGTACTGGAAACCCTCACCACATGTCCGTGAGCACTCGCTCCAGCTGCTTGCCTCCCACCTACAGACATGAAAATGTAAGGATTTATAGTTACATTAGTTTATTTATCCGTACAGTTTGATATCATGATAAAAAAACTACCTTGGCTAATATTTATACATAATGTCTAAATGTTTCCCCATGCATTTTCCCCTGGATGGGGTAATTTAGAACATTTAATTTACATTGAATCCATGTCTTTGGACTATAGGAGGAAACCTGAGAATGAGGAAACCTATGTTGAGAATAGGGATAATTATATAACTTGCCACCATCACTTTACCTAGTTTCTTATTTTCTTATTTGTATTATTTTTTGTATTTTTGTACTATACTAATATAACTAGGTGGCTTAGTGGTTAGCGGTGGCTTAGTGGTTAGCACATTCGCCTCTCAGCGCTAGGGATTCCCGGTTCGAATCCCCATCTGGGTGGAGTTTCCATGTTCTCCCCGTGTCTGCGTGGGTTTCCTCCGGGTTCTCCGGTTTCCTCCCACAGTCCAAAAACATGTATCAAGTTAATTGAATTCTCAAAAAAATTGCCCCATATAGAGTGTGTCTGTGTGAGTGAGTGTGTGCCCAGCGATGGATTGGCGCCCTGTCCTGGATCTATCTGCCCAGCGCCCGAGATGTTCTTCCCTGGATGGGCATGGGGAACCCCACCGCGACCCTAATAGAGGATAAAGCGGGAGATAATGAATGAAAAACTAATATAACTAATAAATATTCAACTTATAATTTTTTAGTACTTTATCTTTTATAATACTTTATCTCTTTTATTACTTTATCATTTATTTTTTATTCCTCTATATTAAAACACTATAAATGGGGCAATTGTGCCAACTGAAATTTCTCCCAGGGGATTAATAAAGTATTCTGATTCTGATTCCAATTCTGAGTACAATCAGTTAAATTTAATCTTAATAGGTTCAGATGGACTTGCATTAGGATGAACGTACTCATATTATTGGACATGTTAATATGTTGATATGTTGCTGTAGATTTCATTTTACACTATGTTTGATTTACATTAATGTTGGCACACATGCCTTGGTTGGCATTCTCTTCCAATGCAGAAATCATGCAATGGCTCAGGACGAGTCAAAGCATCACAGTTAGTGTCATCCACCTCAACACCATCATATCGTACACACATAGCAAATGACTTTGTCACACCTGTCACAGAGAAAAAAAAAATATCAGCTGCAGGTATATGGAAAAAACAAGCACATATCAATTTATGAAAATTATTTAAACATTTTTATAAATGAAACAAGTCAGTACCTATAGAACATGTCATACTGCATGGTTCCTGAGAGGAAAGTTTCCAGCGATACATATCCGCTGAACTTAGTTTGTTTTTTCCAGCCACTTTTGGACTAGTCCTTATGGGAATAAAATAATTTGATTTGTCAAGTTATTCATACCAACTTTTTACATAAATTAAATCATACATCATATTTTTGAATGTGAATTATGCCTAAAAGTCCACCTCATTCATTTTAGGTGTATCAGCTTTTCTGTGTGCTTGTCTGAATTCCTTTTTCATTAAGTGCGAGAAAGGTCATGTAATGTGATGTGTTTTATTAACTCTGGCAAGCTGATGAAACAACGTTTGTACTCATTTTAAGTAAGACAAAATGAATTATGAATAAATTAGTCTAGCACTTAACTATCTCTCATTGCTACTTTTTAAATGTTTTGTAGAGTGTAACAAAAAATCTCTCAGAACAAAACAAAGTTGCAGAACTGCAAAACAAAATTTTGTTACAGTACAGTATGTGTTCATTTTATAAGCCATGTATTTGTGATTTTGTCATGACAATTTTAAATTTAATTTACATAATATTTTATTTTATTTTATTTTATTAGAGGGCAGCACGGTGGCTTAGTGGTTAGCACATTCGCCTCTCAGCGCTAGGGATTCCCGGTTCGAATCCCCATCTGGGTGGAGTTTCCATGTTCTCCCCGTGTCTGCGTGGGTTTCCTCTGGGTTCTCCGGTTTCCTCCCACAGTCCAAAAACATGGATCAAGTTAGTTGAATTCTCAAAATTGCCCCATTTAGAGTGTGTCTGTGTGAGTGAGTGTGTGCCCAGCGATGGATTGGCGCCCTGTCCTGGGTCTATCTGCCCAGCGCCTGAGACGTTCTCCCCTGGATGGGCATGGGGAACCCCACCGCGACCCTAATAGAGGATAAGCGGGAGATAATGAATGAATGAATGAATTAATATTTTATTATTTAGCAAACTTACAAGTATTCAACTTGTTGCTCAGGGTTACATAAAGCATCCCTGAAGCAATGAGGTTTATGGGAGTTAGGCTCAAGCACCCACACTGGTAACTTCAATGGACCTGGCATTTGAACCCATAACCTTCAGATTGATAGCCAAAGACGCTAACCTCTGAGCTACAACATTTCTGTGTGACAATTCTGATTAACCTTTTTTGTAGCAAAAAAATACAATGATAAGTACAGGTTTATAGTTGTGGTTACCTGTTACGATTGGTGCGGTTGCCATTCCTCAAGCTGGTAATCAACGTTTTATTCTGGAACAGTAGATCCTCGGTGTCATTGTGTTGATTGCCAAGGGTAAAATCGAGGAATGAATCATTAAGATTTTTGTTATCTATACTGCTATAGTCCCACTCAGCTGACAATGTTTCAGTGATGAGGCTTGCCCCATTATTTAAAAGATGATTGGCTGAAGTGTTGGTATGCAGTTCCTCTTTGTCAAGACGCTGACCATTAATCATCCTCAATATAAGATTTTTTGAACCTCCAATGTCAGGATTGTTTGCAGGCACAGTATTAGGTCCAGCTACTTCACCAGGCCAGCTGCTGTTTCCATCTTGGCAATAGAATCGTTAAATTAAAATAAACAAGTCTTATTAATTGAGAATTCACTCATTCAAGGATGTACATAAATGTGAGATAACATTTACAGGTTTAACACTTAAAACAGCAAATTAAACATACAGAAAATGGAATCAGGGTTAATAAAAGACTGTTTTAACATACAAAAATGTTGTAGTTAAACTATTTTTTATAAAATCACTCAAAGCTTAGTCTTAACTTTTTAAGATTTTTAAAACAGTCAGTTCAGTTTCGCAATGGATTTAATCACCACATACATTTCAACATACAGTAAGGCCAAAAAAATATTTAGTCAGCCATTGTGCCAGCTTCCTTATTTAAAGTGGGGTGTGGCGGCGCGTGCTTGTCACGCCGTTGCCTTTTTCATGCGGAGTGTGTGACCCTCTGATTACTCTCATTGGAGAGAATATTGTGCTTAAAAGATATTGCTTATTTTTTCCCACCTGTCCTATGATATTTGTTGCTGGGTGTTCCCTGTGGCAATATCACGATCGTTTCCCCACTTTGTGTATTCATGTGTATATTTTGTATTAATGTCTAAAAATCAAGTGTCCGATTGGACGTCGCTCACGAGGCGGCAGGGTGCTAGAGAGTAGGGAAGATGTGTGGCACTGTGTGATGTCATACTATATTCACTTTCGATACGTTTTATTACCACGGTAAAATGTTTTTAAAACTGCGCTTTGGTTTGTTCCTTTTTTTTTTGCATTTTATAAGTAAGTTCTCACTCTGACAAAGAGAATTTAGTAATCTTTTATTTTTGTTTGTTTCCTACTTTTTCTACGGCTCCCTGTATATTGGCTCCTACTATTCCCTCACCGTAACAGTACAGCATGACCAAAGATGGAACCAGCAGGGGACCGGATGCACAAATTTCTACTCCAGAGAGGTTTGCTGGAGAGGCAGAGTGTTTCTAGGGGTTCTTGCTTCAGTGCTAACTGGCTAACTCGTTTCCCACTGAGCGTATGAATTATGCATTCGGTTAGATACACACTTGCGACAACGTGCAAGAAAAAGGTCCAATCGCCCAAGGGCCTTAAGCCCCTGATCCGGCTGGCCAGAGAGATCCGGTTCAGGGGAGGAACCAATGCAACTAGGGGGCACCCGACCACCATCAGGATAATTGGGAAACGCCCAGGCCAGGTTCTGTCAAACCTTGGCCATAAAATACCTACCCCCATAGGCGTGACTCTTAGTGGGCAATAAATTTGGGGAATCAAGGCTGAGGAGGTGGAGATTTATGTAGACTATGGGGCTGTTTTATTAATGCCAAGTTGGTAAAAAGTCTTAATCTACCCGTTGCAAAATTGGCTTTAGACAGCCAGATGTTAGGCTTTAGACGGACAGATGTTAGGAGCAGGTTCCATCACTCATGCTACCCATCCAGTCCGCCTTCGCATCGAAGGTCATGAAGAGACCCTTAGCTTCTATATTACGAGAGCCCCCCGGTTTATGTTGATTTTGGGTTTCCCATGGTTGGAGAACCATAACCCATGCATTGACTGGCAATCGTGATCAGTTTATGGCTGGGCACCTTGATGTATTGAGGCTTGCCTTTTGATTCAGGAGACCCCAACACTGACCAAGCCCACCCCAATGATCTCTCATAAGTCCTGCATGAATATTATGACCTTGAGGATGTGTTCAGTGTCGCTCAGGCCCACAGCCTCCCTGTGCTATGCCATGACTGTGCTATTAACCTCCTTCCCGGCAAGTCACCGGCCAGGGGGTGGCTGTTCTCCGGAGTACACAGTTATGGAGGCATATATCCAGGAGGCTCTGGACATTGGGTTTATTCGGCCATCTTCCTCACCTGCGGGGATGGGCTTCTTCTTCGTTTTAGAAGAAAGACGGCTCGCTAAACAGCATAACCGTCAGGGATTGTAACCCCCTGCTGTTAATGTCCACCGGTTTGAAGCGCTGCAAAAAGCCACTATTTTCACCAATTAAGAGCTCTATATTTGGCTATAGCCTATAACCTAATTAACCTGAAGGGGGAGTGGAAGACAGTATTCCTTACACCGACAGGGCATTATGATAATACCCTTTGGCGAAATGAATTCTCCAGCCGTCTTCCAGCAGTTTATTAATGAGGTCATAACAGAGAGACACTTGTTCAATACACTTACATCTACCTTGACGACATCCTAATATATAGCCGGTCGCTCAAAGTGTGCATCGGTCATGTCCGTTGAATGCTTTAGCTCCTCTTAGAGAATCATCTTTATGGTAAGTTGGAGAAGTCAATTTTTCATACCTCAACAGTGTCCTTCCTAGATTTTACCATATCTCAGGGCACCCTGAGGATGGATCTTGCTAAAGTCCAGAAAGTACTGGATTGGCCACGCCCGACCTCGCTCTGGGAGGTCCAGTATTTTTTGGGCTTAGCTAACTTCTTTCGAAAGTTTGTTAGGAATTTCAGCACGATAGCAGCCCCCCTAATGGCGCTTACCCAGAAAAACACATGCCCATATTGCTGGCCCCCAGAAACTCAGCAGACATTTCACAATCTCTGAAGGCCCTCCAGCAGAACCCAGGCCACAGGGGTGGCACACCGGGTCGGTTATTCATCCCGCTGGAGTTACGCAAGAAGGTCTTGCTTTGGGGACATGCCTCCCTATTTTCAGCCCACCCTGGGGTCACCCAGTTTTTACAGCATAGGTTTTGGTGGCCAGGAATGGAGTGGTCTGTTCGAGAGTTTGTGGCAGCGTGTGAGACATGCACCCGCAGAAAGACCCCCCCAAGTTCGTACCCCTGGGCTCCTGCGACCACTTCCAGTTACCTCTTGCCCTTGGTCCCACATCGCTCTAGACTTTGTAACGGGGCTGCCATTGTCCAAGAACAATATGTCCAAGACAATGTCCAAGGTAAGCAAGTTTGTGGCCTTGCCTAAGCTGCCTGACGCCAAGAAGACCGCAGACCTACTAATTCAATTTACCAGCCAGTTCTGGAAAGCATTCTGCCAATCCTTGGGGGCCACCATAAGCCTGTCATCCTGTTTTCACCTGGAGTCCAATGGTCAAACAGAGAGACTCAACCAGGAGCTAGGCCATGTGCTTCGGTGTCTTACTACAGACCATACTAGCTCTTGGGCAGAGCTTTTGCTATGGGCTAAATATGCCCATTATACACTGTGGCATTAAGCAATCGGCATGTCCCCATTTGAATGCCAATTTGGGTATCCTGCTCCCATGTTCCCTGTACAGAAGACTGAGGTAGGGGTCCCAACCACCCAAAATTATGTGCGTGGGTGTTGTGGTACATGGTTTAAGTTCAAGTAATTTATTTATAAAGCAGCTTTACAAAATGAAAAGCCTTTAAACCCCCAAAGAGCAAGCCGAAGCAACAGAGACAAGAAAAAACTCCCTGTTATGTTGTTATTTTAAGGAAGAAACCTCGGGAGGACCAAGAC
This sequence comes from Corydoras maculifer, assembly GCA_019802435.1. NCBI lineage: Eukaryota > Metazoa > Chordata > Actinopteri > Siluriformes > Callichthyidae > Corydoras > Corydoras maculifer. The sequence goes on from JAFMOD010000170.1 coordinate 2,366,625, forward strand.
TCAGTGGGGGACTCATCCTCCATTAGCGGCCGGGCAGCATCAACAGTGTAGGACACATGGCTGAAGGCTTGGGCCACCCTAAAGGCGAGTGTGGAAACCATGCAACGCAAAGCAGACCGCAAACGACAGATAGGACCCTTATATCATCAAGGTCAAGAAGATGAAGATACATCCCACATTCCACGTGTCTCAACTGAAGCCCTAACTGTGTCAGAGCTCAGCACCGCAGACATTACCACCTTCCCCATGGACTGTCGCAGGAGGCGCTGCATAAACAGTGTAATATTTGCTGGACTCCCGACAGGTCTAGGGCTCCACCCAGTACTTAGTAGACTGTGAGGGCTATGGCCCGGAGTAGCGCTCCTGGGTCTTAGCCTGAAACATCCTTGACCCTGAACTCATTCGAAAGTTTAGGCGCAACAAGGCTGGTGGAATGGGGTCGTTGGGAGCCGGCCCTGTGGCCCTGTGGCTCAGCGGCAATTAGGTCTGACAAGACCCAGCTGCCAGCTTCCTTATTTAAAGCGGCATGTGGTGGCATGTCCGCCTTTTTCACGCAGATTACTTTCAATTGAAAAAATATTGTGCTTGAAAGATTTTGCTTATATTTTCCCACCTGTCCTATGATATTGGTTGCTGGGGGTTCCCTGGGGCAATATCATGATCGTTTCCCCACTTTGTGTATTCATGTGTATATTGTGTATTATTGTTTACAAATCATGTGTCCAATTGAACGTCACTCATCAGCCGATGTGGCAGGGTTCTACAGAGTAGGTCTTCAGCCTAGGGAGAGCGGGAGACGTGTGTGCGGCACTGTGTAACGTCACAACGTATTCACTTTCAGTTTATTTTATCACCGCGGTGGCGGAAGCACGATTTTAAAACTGTGCTTTAGTTAGTTTAGTTCTTCTTGTTCGCATTTTATAAGTGAGCTCTTACTCTGACAAAGAGAATTTAGTTATCTTTTATTTTTGTTTGTTTCCTATTTTTTGTTCGGGTGCCTTACGGCTATCAGTCTTCACAGCCAGGTGGCGCAGCACGTCTGTCACGCAGTTCTTTTATACAAATAACGAGGTCTAACAGGTGCCATTAATACAGGTAATGAGTGGAGAACAGAAAGGCTTCTTAAAGAAGTTACAGGTCTGTGAGCACCAGAATTTTGCTTGTTTGTGGGTGACCACTTATTCTCTGCCATAATTTTCTAATACATTCTATAAAAGTCCTACAATGTGATTTCCTTTTTTTTTTTCCATTTCGTCTCTTATAGTTGATGTGTTGTTAGGAGTGCCAGGCCACTTGGTTTATTTGCTTTTTGTCCCGTGTTTGGTTCCCTTGGTTTAGTTAATTAAATGTGGTTGGGGATTGGTTTTGGTCTGGTCACGTGTTTGGTTTCGGTTTTTATTTATGCCTCATGTGTTCCTTCTCTCACCAGACCAGCATTTACTTTCATTACTTGTTGCCTGTTCCTTTGTTTTTTATATGTCTTTTGCTTTAAATAAACACGCCTGCATGCTTACCTAGTCGCCTGGCTCTATACTTTGATTTTGAGCGCCTCACTCTGTGCAGTTATGTGCAGCGCTACAAGGGGATGGACGGCGCATATTTAACAGAATGCTTGTCTCCTGCCCCCCGAGTGAAGTCCAGGATTTCTCAACTGGGTAAGCTTACTGGCTTTTGTTTGTTCCCCTGCCATGGTTCTGTGTCCAGCACGCCTTTCCCATGTACGCGACCAGCCACGATTAGCAGAGCTGCTAGGTCTGGCTGCAGCACCTCCCCAGAGCACCACCCGTGACTCGGTCGGCCCCCTGGGTCCCTCCCGTGACACATCCCTTGATGAGAGCTCTATTTTGCTTGGGTTCGCTGTGGTTCTGGCTGTGTTTTTCTGCATCCAGAAGGCTGAGGAGGAGGCCAGGAGTGGGTGCAAAACTTCCAGCTCGGTTCAAGGTGTTCCTGCCATAGAGCCTGAGGTTGAGCAGCATCCTTCGTTCCAGTGCACCAGAGGGCCTCCGCGCTGGACCTGTTGCCCTTTGCACCGGACCTGTTGCCCTCTGCGCCCAATCAGTTGCCCTCCATGCCAGACCTGTTGCACTCTGCACCGGACCAGTTGCCCTCCGTGCCGGACCTGTTGCCCTCCGCTGTTCAGAATGAGCAGTCCTCTGTTCGGCACCTGCTGTTTCCTGACAGTGACAGACCTGTGTCCGTGTGTGCCGAGACAGCCCTGTGTTCCTGTGTGCCAGAGACAGCCCTGTGGTGGTGTTTGCTCAGGTCCTTCCTGCTGCGCCACCACCTTCGCGCCCTTAAACGATCACTGCACCGCTGCCTTCGCATCCTCAAAAGGCCACCAAGCCTTCGCGCACTCAAAAGGCAACAGCGCCTTCACACCCTCAAAAGGCTGCAGCACCTTCACCCCCTCAAAACCCCACAGCATCTTCAAAAACTTCAAAAGGCCAGAGCCTCGCTGACTGTGGGCCCTCATCAATCCACCGCTCAGCTGCCTTCACGCCCTCAAAAGGCCACAGCACCTTCTTTCCCGTCGAAAGGTCGCAGCATCTTCATGCTCTCAAAACCCCACAGCCTCTTCGAAACCTCAAAAGGCCAGAGCCCCACTGGCTGCGTGCCCTGAAAAGGCCACAGCTCAGCCGCCTGCGCGCCCTCAAAAGGCCAGAGTCCCACCGCCTTCTCATACCTAATAGCCATTTATTATAGATGGGTTTATCATAGATCCGCCGTACTCTCCACCAGTGTGGACATTTGCCCCGCAGGCCCTTCCTTTTATTCTTTAGCCTACGTTGGCACCATTGGCTTTTACTCCCCCTGCGGTGTAAGCAAAAAATTGCCAGGCCACTCATCACATGTTTTTCATTTTGCTTTAATGCTTATGTCCCGTGTTTGTTTCCCTTGGTTTAGTTAATTAACTGTGGTTGGGGATTTTTTTCGGTCTGGTCACGTGTTTGGTTTTGATTTTTATTTATGCCTCATGTGTTTCTTCTCTCACCAGACCAGCATTTACTTTCGTTGCGTGTTGCCCGTTTCTTTTTTTTTTGTATGTCTATTCCTTTAAATAAACACACCTGCATGCTTACGTGGTTGCCTGGCTCTATACTATGCGTTTGGGCGCCACACTCTGTGTGCTACAAGGGGATGGACGGCACATATATAATACGTTTTTTTTTTTCCTCAATTAAAAATTGCAGACCTCCCTCATTTTTCTAAATAGGAGAACTTTTAGAATCACTGGCTAACTAAATACTTTTTGGCCCCATTGTATCACAACAGGACACATTACATACCAATATATACACATGCCTATTCAGTATTGCACATTATTCATTTTTAATTGACCCATTACTGCACTGACCTGATCATCTTGGATAATCTTACATTCATTCATTCATTCATTATCTCCCGCTTATCCTCTATTAGGGTCGCGGTGGGGTTCCCCATGCCCATCCAGGGGAGAACGTCTCGGGCGCTGGGCAGATAGACCCAGGACAGGGCGACAATCCATCGCTGGGCACACACTCACTTACACAGACACACTCTATATGGGGCAATTTTTGAGAATTCAATTAACTTGATCCATGTTTTTGGACTGTGGGAGGAAACCGGAGAACCCGGAGGAAACCCACGCAGACACGGGGAGAACATGGAAACTCCACCCAGATGGGGATTCGAACCGGGAATCCCTAGCGCTGAGAGGCAAACGTGCTAACCACTAAGCCACCGTGCCGCCTTAATCTTACATTGCATCTATTAAATTTTTTTCTAATCTATTGTTTTATTATTGCTGTGCTGTATTATTATTGGCTGATATTTCCTCTTGGATCAATAAAGAACCTGACCTATTTATCTGTCATGAAAATATTTGAGAGTTTTAGAGGAATTTCAAGGCAAAGGCAGAAACGTATGAATCCTTTGTTTCTTCCTTAAAATAACAACATAACAGGGAGTTTTTTTCTTGCCACTGTTGCTTCGGCTTGCTCTTTGAGGGTTTAAAGGCTTTTAACTCTGTAAAGCTGCTTTGTGACAATGTACTGTTGTAAAAAGTGCTATATAAATAAATAACTTGAACTTGAACCATGTACCACAACGACTTGAATGTGTGTAACCATTGAACACTCTGGCCATATTGTTTAAGAAATCATTATGTGTCAATAATAGACATAAAGAATAAAGAGTACGGACTATTAGCTACCATAGCCTGCACCATCAGGAAATGCAAACCTGAAATTTTATTATGCAAAGTTAAAGCTATATTTGAATGCTGCCCAAGAATGTCTGCAAGTTTTCGTAGTCCATCTTAGACTGATCAAATAAAAGTGAAAATGTGTTCTGTGAAAAATGCAAAAAACAACATCCGTGATAGGGTGCAATTGCATGAGTGCCCATGGCATGAATAAACTATATATAGAGTATGTAAAAATATCATTTTTGCTGTAGCTTATATTGAGCTTATATTGAGATTGTGAAGAGATTAATACCCTGTCATTAAGCTATATTGTCTTGTCTTGAGTTTATATTGAGCTTATATTGAGATTGTGAAGAGATTAATACCCTGTCATTAAGCTATATTGTCTTGTTGTCTTTTTTGACAGAACAATGCTAGGCCTCTTTTTTGCAGTATTTGTGAAAATAATGTGTGCTTGCCTGGTACACCCTCAGTCCAGATAGGTCTACTATTAAAAATGTATGGCACATCATAGAAAAAACAATTAGAAAATTGGAAAGCACATATTGATGACAAGCTAAAGTTTTGTGTAAAGTAAAAAAGGGTAAATCTCTTCTCATCTCATCTCATGATCTTCATCTTAATCTTATGCTGGGGACTAGGGTCGCGGGGGGCATCACTAATTCCTTGCTGGGCACACCCTCTCTCTCTCTCTCTCACACACACACACACACACACACACACACACACACTATATGGTATATGGGGCAATAGAGATATGGGCGATTAAGAGCACCCTTATTACCATGAATCCATGTTTTTAAACTGTGAGAAAAAATCAGAAAGTTAACCTGCCCACGGGGAGAATATGGAAACTCCACCTACACTGGAATTCTAACCAAGATCCAATCTAGGCGTTAAGAGGTGACTGTACTAACCACTTAGCCATCGAGCTGCCCAAAATGGTAAATCCATTAGCAAATCTAAAAGAGTTACATTTATAAAAAAAAAATAGGCTTTGTAATAGCTTTTAATAGCTCTGTACATTGTATTTTTTATGTGTTACTATAAAACCATTATCTAAAAAATAAGCTATTATTAATTATAGGGTATGTATTGCAATAATCACTATTATAAAACAGGTAGTTCCGGTTCTAAAATCTGATGACAACTATGACATCATACATAATAATGCACACCTATGATGACTTAACAATGTGTTATATACAATATATTATTTTCCTGATGTTTTTATAAACTGTGTTCTGTAATTTGCCGACTACATGGTAGTATTTGATTGTTAGTGAAACTGGAATCCTTTTACTCAGCGATCACTTTAAAAAACGTTCTAGATTATATCCCGGAAGACCACTTTATTAATGTTTTATGCTTATGCTTTTAGTGAATGCATTTATGAATCCAAACTCGTTTTCTTTATTAAAGTGTGTTTGTAACCATTTTATAAAAGCAATAAGGCACTTGTTAATAAATCATGGGAAAGAGGTGTAACTGTCTAACGTGTAACGTTCCATGCCTAACAACACTGCCCTCTTATGCCCTATTACTTGATTAAATCTATTGCTCTTAAAATGAATAATAATTTCTGCCATAAAAAATCAGCAACCGCTATAAAGAAAAAGCTGAATTTTCCGAAATAGCATAATTTTTTATATAGTGGGTAATGCTTTAAACACCCCCCCTTTTTTCATAATCCATACACAGGTCAAAGAGCTGGGAAGAATTTTTTAACCATATAACATTCATATAACATGTGTATAACATACCTTTGTACAAAGGTGGTTCTGAAGCATCCTTTTCACACTCTACAGTAGCTGTGTCCTCATATACTTCATTAGTCTCTTGACCAGGCAGCTCCACGGACCCAGTTAACTCTGCTCTCACCTGGTTCCTCTGTGTTTCTAAGTTGACCTTGTCATTCATGCTGTTATTGTTGGATGGCATGTTAACCTCAATGGAAACCTGGTAGCTAGATCCACCATCAGTAATAACAGGAGACTGGGAGACTGGACTTAAAGCATCACGCATCACTGTGTACTCATACGTGATATAGGGGTTCCGGCCATTTTGGTTCCAGACCTTAAGGGACATATGTTGAAAAGCAGATCATTAATGTGTAAATAGAATAACAAAAGTAAATTTAAAGGGTACTAAAACAATAGGTTTTCATATAATTTTTTGTCTCATCATTTCATATCCTTTCTTAATTCTTTTTAAAAAGTGTTAATAGTAGACTGCAATTGCATTTTCAAAACATTGTATGAATTTAGAATGCTGTATTTTTTTTTAGCAAAAAAACGTTCTCATTCCATTTTGTTTATATTAAGATCATTTGCCAAAAATATTGCATTTAGCATCATTGATCTAACTGCTATGTATTATGTAGTAAACTACATAAGTGGTATGTAGTAACTTTTTGAGCTTTTTCATGACACCTTTGGCCCTGTGACACCCATGACACCTGTGGCCCTTATTTAAATAAAGGCAGGGTCAGCTTGCCAAGTAAGATTACCCAGGAGCCCTTGGCGGCAGGAAGAAGGACCACAGCTACAGTACCAGAACATTGATGGGCTGATCGATGGGCCCTTTTGCCACGATGTATTCAATCCCCGTTTCATACACATCAGTTGGTCTCCGGTACTTGAAGATGGTGCCTGCCACATGGAAGTTCTGAGGGCTGTCCACCTTGTAGGCTCCATTGAAAAAGAAGTTTCCTGCTTGGTCTGTCACAGCTGTAAAATATATATTTTTTAATTTGTGTGAGCAATAAGACTAATAAAAAGCAAATTAGATTGTGAAAGATCAATATACTGAGAATTGTATATTTGTCAGGCTATACACACCCAATATATCTGCTGACTTCTTCCTTTCAATGATTTGGATGTCCCAAGAGCCCTCTGGAATCTGGGTAATGAAGGAATATCCTTTAAGAAAGAAGGAAGATGCATCCATCGCTTCTTAATTAAAAAGGATTTTAATTAAATCACAGATAAATACAGACTCTGAGGCATCTATACCAAGGCTTGGAGCTCCTCGTCGAAAGTTCCCAGTCACTCTGTTACAGCTGCTACCATCTCCTTTACAGATGCCACACTTATCGAGTGTGTTTGATGAAAAGAGGATGCCATCACATCCAATAGGCTGGGGAGGAGAAAAGACACTAAAGTAGTTGGGTGGTTTTAGGTTGGGCTATTATTCTCTAATATATCTAATCTGCAATTATTGCAAAAATTAATAAAATGGTTCTAAGAAATTAACAATTAATTATAACTAAATTGTAAATAAATTGTTTTTAACTGAAGACATGCCAAAATTATAAGCATTCATGCAATTTTTTAATTTACATTTTGTGATTTAGTCTCTTTTTTGTGTAGTTTTTTTAAAATGCTAAATAACCCAACATTATAGACAGAGTTGGGAAAATCGTTCCAATATTTATCAGCAGTGAATTATATGAAACAAGAATTAGCACCACGGTGAGTCATCACTAATTACCAGTCTAGTCACAGTGAAGATAGAATCAGTTATCAATAGTTTTGAAGTTAAAGTGGAGTACATGGTAGAGGATTAAGTGGAAGATAATAAATGAATGAAAAACTCCACTGAATAATACCTCCTTCCTCCCCTTCCCTGTAAAAGTAAAAACTTATAGCATTGGAGAGTAAACAGTCTTTTTAAAACCACATTTTTCAGAATCTTTCCAAATGATGCAATTCCCAAGATCATCTCGTATATGCTCCTCTCTATCCCCACCCCACATGTTTTGATGGGTTTATGGGCAACTGAGAGGGCAGGCCAAAGGATTTGATTTGTGTCCAAAAAGTCTTTTATTGATTATTTATTGATTCAGACATATGTTTTAGATTTGATCACTGTCCTGCTGCATTTAAAGATGTCACATTTCTTTGGGTCTTGTTATGTTAAGTATTTGAATCAAAGGGGACGTTAGTCATAGTACACGGTGAGCTCCGGAATTAAACCGAGGACCTTTAGGTTGCAAGTCTGTTTCCTCAACCAAAAGCCTATGACTGCCCTATTTTCATTCCTAAATGTAAAAACAAATTTTGGGTTTACAGAATCATAAACTTGTGTGGCATCAGTAGAGAAATTATAACAATATTTGAATTTGTAAAATACTGATCCAAATGGAAGGCTGAACAATGTAAATAAATTGGTTGCATTCTGTCAAATAGGCTTTTTACTAGTAAAATGCAACATTGGCGCCCTGTGCTGAGTGTATCTGCCCAGCGCACAGAATGTTCTCCCCTGGACGTGCATGGACCCACCTTGCGACCCTAGTAGAGGATGAAGCGGAAGATAATGGATGGATGGGAATGCAACATTGAATGCTTACTACTTTCAACAAATGCTAAATGCTCTCATCTCACAATTCTCATCTAAGATTATTTCATGAAGCTTCTTGTTTGTTTCGATCCAACTTTGCAAACATAAGCCATAATACCATGTTTTTTTTAAAGAGGAAAAATTATTTTAGATGGCGGCTCATTTAAACAAGTTCATTTAATCTCATTATCCTAATCCTATACTAGGAAATAATAGTGGTGGGTTCCCATTATAATCCATGGGGGAAACGTTTCAGGGTCGGCCCAGTGGCCAAAACGTTCTCACCTGGGTGGGCATGGGGAAGATAATAAATAAATGAATGAATAAGTCTTGGCAGTAGTTGGGACACTTTTAAACTTAGCCAAAATGTGAATATCTTATAACAATTTTTTCTAATTTAGCGGTGCCATTGGAGGCCATTGTAACATGGGGGTTTGTTAATATGATTTGTGATGGTTTAACCAGTGAGAAACATCAATCAACACATTTACCTCACACCTGCCATCAACACAGACCCCCTTGTAACTGCTGTACTTGCAGGAAGTTCCATCACGGGCAGGGACCATTAATTGCCTTTGACCATCAGATGTGGTACAATGAAGATCACATGGTTTGCTGGAGATATGAACATAGTCATCTACAGAATGACAAGTAATGCGTTAATGTTGAAGTTTAGGAATGTTTGGTAAATGTGATATATTTACACCAGTATTGTGCACCTGGGTAAAGGGGTTTCCAATTGTGATACTTTCCACTAAACACCTGTGAGTTAAATGACCAGCACTGCTGCTCTCGAAAACTCCTTCCAGTTGATGGACACTCCTGAAATTTACAGTTTAGCTTAGTTAATATATATTACATTAGATTACATTTAGTAATTTAGAAGATACTTTTATGCAAAGCAACGTGCAATTATTAAAAAATAATAATGTTCTAATAAAACCTGCTCTGTTGGGGTCCTGATCATTCGAGAACAGAGTAATAATATATATACACGTGTGTGTGTGTGTTCTGTTTTCATTTACCTGCATCCCATACATCATGGGTTTTATTTAGGTAGGTCATCGGTCATTGGTAATTTTTATCATCTGTGTTTGCCCATCATAGGTGTTCATTTGTGTTATTCAAGCCCTCCTTCGTTCCTTTATGAGCCATATGATCATCAGTTTAAGTTATGTCTGTCATCGGTGTATGTGGGTTATGTTTTTACAGTGTTTTATGTTTAATTAAATCCTTCATCATTTTCATATCTGCCACTTTAAAAGCTTTGCCATTAGACTGGACTGGAACACCATGGAGAATTTCTGTTTTAGCAATAGTATGGCTATTCATTCCAGGCATGGATGTGTGGTATTTGCTGTCTTTCAAAGCTGTCTAGGTCTTCTTTGCTCAACTGAGAGTGGTGCTCAGCCTATGGTCACTCAGCATTCTTTATTTTGCTTGGGATTTCATTCCTTCATTTTGCTCAACAGAGGACATCGCTCTTCCTTTCTTTAATGTTTTCACCCATTACTCTGCCTTCTGGTCCCACTCTCCTTCGTTATTTACCCACTCACTCCAAAGTCCTCTTTACTCCACCCTGACCTGTGCAGGAAACCCTGGCCATGCACAAATAATGCATCTAGATGGCTTTCCATGTCATCATCAGTTGAAATTATGTCTGTCATCTATGTGTGTATTATGTTTTTACAGTGTTTTATGTTTAATTAAATCCTTTATCACTCCCTTTATCTGCCTCTTTGGAAGCTCTCTCTATGCCGCACCAGGGCATGCGTGACAGTATGCATGTTGCCCTGCTAGAATTAGAATTACATTTTCAAAAATTAAATTAAATGTCAGGTCTAATTTCTGTGATTTTGTTGTATATACTTGTACAAATAATTCTAGTTTAGAGACTGATTTGTGAACTAACCTTAGTATTGCAGAGGTTGTATCTTTTTGCACTGCCTGTGCATGTCATGTTGTTCTTACCAGTAACTGCTCTTTTCCTTTAAATAGAAGTTTTTTGTAGTTATATCACTTGTATGTACAAATATAATTACATTAAATCTGACCTGAAGTTTGGAAAGAAAACAAGTAAAGTCACATGAAATAATTACACACTATCAAAGTTATTTTCCTATGTCACATATCACAATTTATATTTAGTATTTTTTACATTATAAAACAGGTATTTCCGGTCCTTAAATCTGATTGGCTGAGCCGTTTGTCCAGCTGTGACATTATTTACAATAATACATGCCTCTGACCATTTCACATTTATATCAATGAATTATATGCTATACATTATTTTAAATCATGTACCATTAATGGAAATACAGATAAATATAAATAACATGCCGATTCCTGATGAGCAATAAGCAATCACTATTCACTTTTAAAACTGGACAACAGAACGGAGGCTCAGCTTATTAACTATTTTGTATTCAATAAATACATTTCTGAATCAAATCTTGTTTTTTTTATTATTGTGTGTTTGTAACCGTTTTATAAAAGCAATAAGGCACATTAGGTTGTGCATTATTGTAAATAAATCACGGAAAAGAGACAACACCTCTTTCTCATGATTTATTCACAATAACGCATACCCTCTCGTTTCTTATTGCTTTATTAAACAATCTAAACTAAACAGCAGACTAATGTGACTTTATATGTTATAATTTAGTGTACTTTTGCTTAGTTAAGACTGCAACTGACATTTACTGGTAATGCATTACAATGGAAAAGCAATTAGCATAAATTAAATTAATTTCTGTAGTGCTCCTGGATACTGGAAATAGGAGAAGGGGACAAAAACATTTACTGTTACAGACAAAAGTGGCTCCTCCAAATAATAGCTATAAATAAGCTGTTAACTTTTACGTTTACAGTTATCAGAGTAAAAGTTTCTAGTTTAACAACTAGATTCCTTCTTTTATTTATTTCATTATTCACTTAATTTGTTTTTGTTTTGTACAATTTGTAAACATGTAAACATGATAGAAGACATGTAAAATAGGTTTTGATTTTAGGCTAATAAAAGGGTTATAATAATTATCTACATTAATTGTATTTGTAGTGCCAGTACATACATTTGGTATCCCCTGGTAAAAAGGGAATTGGATATTAAAGTATTCCCTAAAATTCACTGACCTTTGCTTTAAACAATGTCTCTCCTGAGACATGACTCCTCCTCCACAAGTACGTGTGCAGGCTGTCCATTTTGCCCATTCTCCCCACCAATAAGTAGTCACTTCTATTCCTTCCAGACTGTTAGAAGCAACATTCTCATCCTGCCACTAAACAAAAAGTCTGTTAAGAAAGTAGCTTTTATGTTCAACTCTGCCAGTAATATGGAAAACTTTGTGGTCGGTCAGACATACAATAAATATTTTATTTAGAAAACTATACAAAAAAAAAAAACGTTTAATTCTCAAATATTTTACCAACCTGTTCTCTAAATGAGACATTTCCTAAAGAAAATGTTATTTTTGTAAGACTCAGGACCAAGACAAACACCAAACAATGGGGCCTTGAACTGGTCTTCATCCTAAAAAGATGTAATAGACTAATTAGTTAAAAATGTCTGCATCTTCAAAACATGTAATCATTTTCATATGTCAAAAGGCAAGGGACAGTGACATGAATTCAGAAAAGTATCTAAAATCTCTCAGTCCTGAAAATACAGTGTGTACAGTGGCTGAACTGCCTTAATTTTAGACTTGGCTAAAATATAGTACAGAAATGGCTGAATGTAACAATATGTTGAATTGATGCACTGTACTGCACAATGTTTAACTCTTTATTATAGGTGTTCATTAATGCATTTTAATTATTGCACTGCGAACATAAGGAATTTATAAGCCATTTAAATGTCCACTAAAGAAAAAATGAGGTTGCAAGACATGCATACAAAGGTTAATTTGAGCTCTTGTTATACTCCTTTTTGCATCTGGTGTCTCCTCATCAACACTGCACCTCCAGTTAGGTTGGTTCCTTAAAATAAACAAACAGATTGTCTAGCTGTATTAGCGGTCTGGATTTTCTGGCACTAAATATTGACAACAGGTGTTTTAAGCTACCCAAAGGAACACCTGGAGTTCATTATGTAGCCCAGACACAACTGAAACACTGCCAGCTTGCCAAAACACCAGCCTCTCAGAGAGCTGTACGGCAAGTCAATGGCTGCTGAGACAGACCTTCCTCCCTTGAGCTTCCCAGGCCATGAAGGAGAATAAACACAGGTCCCACAATCCCCTTCTCAGGCCTCTGCTAAGGGAAAGGGGGAGGTGTTTTTCTTTCACTAGCAGCAGACAGACAGCAGGACTTTTCCCCTAAGGGTAAGATAGATAGAAATGGGGGAGCAGGTCCTGTTGTAAAGAAGCTCACCCAAGTATGGAAGGGTTGCTTCTCAACAGGCTAAGTTCTTTTAACACCTCACCTTTGCAGAATCAAATGATAAAATCATAGTTTAGCACTAGGAAAATAAGTTTAATCGTGTATCGTGTCTGTAAAAAAAGCAGAAAGTTTAGTCCCTGAACCACATCAATATCATCAATAGATATTCACCAATATATTTCAAATTAATTTGCTTTCTTTTGTAAAAAGATATTTAGACCTATGTATTATTTACTAATTTGGTGATCATTTTTGTTTGTGTACCTAAAGCCAACATTTCACATAATAATGGAAAACAAGAATATTTGAAAAACAACAACAAAAAAAATCTATATTATCTAATCATATTATATGGTTACAAACTAAATGCTTTAACTGTGCATACAGTCCTCATAAGAAAACTGTGCTTTACTACCTTTCATAAATTAACTGTGCTAGAGAAATGTCATTATTACTACAAAACTAACTGTTTCTGTCTGTTTCTTAAGTAACACCCCAACACATATCACTACAGTCAGTAAATATTTACTTATGATCTTACCTGGAGCCTTTGGGTTGTAGTAGAGTGGTGACCAGCACTGTACTGGTAGTGTTAGTGATGGTAATTTTGGGTCTTTAATAGTGCGCTCTGAGGATGTGTCTTGCAAAAAGGGTAAGGTGTACATCTGCATCCCTTCTCTCACCCCCTCCTCTTTCTCCCCACTCCCTCTTGCCCTTGTTCCCTGAGTCTCTGCCATTCACCCGCCCACCTTGTCTCCTCTTCTAGCACAGCAGAAAAAGAGTGGCAGTACAGGGAAACGCCCACATGAAAAGCATTATCCCAGCTGGTGCCAAGCTCGAAGGCTGCTACCGCTACTGAGCTGACTCGGCCCCATGAGTCCCAGCCAGACTAGGCTCGGCTCAAATACAGACAGAGAGGAAGTCATCATTTCCCACAGATCGACACCCCTCCCATTTACCCCTGGCTCTCAAGCACCCCTCTTAATGACGGCAGCCCATTTACCAGCCCCCACTTCTCTATTGGCCCCAGTCTAATATGAGGCGCTTCCTAACATTTTGCTACATTTATATCACCTCTGTCCTTGGCCATCCTCATCCACAGAGTCTAATTGAGCCCTAAAGGAACATACAAGTAAAAAATAACAGTGCTGTCCAGGAAATTAATTAAACAACCAAAATGATAATGAAGAAATATATGCCATATGGCAAACTACGCAATGGTAAACCTCAACTAAACCCAACAAAACACCAACCACACCATATAAGAAAACCATGGAACCTATGCAAATGAAATAGAGTATTTCGGTGGGTACCTTTAAAAAAAAAAACAATAAGCAAATATACCCTAGCCAGAGTTATACAGAGCATGAAGGCAATGAAGGTAGAGAGCACTTGGCAGATAACTGGGACCACCATGCCATTGTGTGACGCATATATATAAAGACCACATGTTCTTTCAGCTGCCTGTGTGTCTGCTCTGTGCATTAGAGACGCTCTGCTACACTAAAAGCTCAATCAAGCACCACTCTCTAACCACAGATCTGTATGGTGATAGACAAAGTTCAGAAGATTTGCACAGTCTGCAAGTCTGTTGGAATGGTTGCTTTTTTAAAACCAAAATTACAAGGCAGCAAACACCACTGTGTTTGTGACCCATTTTGACATGCTTTTATTCTGTTTAGAAAAAAAGGTTGCAAGATTTGTGGGTAAGGAACCAGATTTGTGAGCTGAAGGTCCCCAGTGCGATTCCTGGTCCCGCCAAGTACTATGGCTGAAGTGTCCTTGAGCAAAGCACCTATTCCTAATTGCTCCCTGGGTGCCGTATACAGGGCTGCCCATCGTTCCAAGCATGTGTGCTCACTTCATTCTGTGTGTGTAGTGCTGCAGATAAAGGTTCGAATTCTGATCTTGATGGAGTTGTTATCCCTGTGACTGCATGAGTTTTAACCAGTTTTCTTCCCAAAAACCAAAAGGAATCTAAATTGCCCCTATATGTCTGTGTGAGATAATGCCAGACATAAATAGGAATCCTGTATCTGCCCATCACCTGAAATGTTCTCCCCTGGATGACCCCTGACCCTGTGATCCTACTCCCTAGTATATATACATCTTATATATAATAAGATAAACTTTAATTGCAGTATAAGTTATAATATCTGAAGCAATGATTGGTTGCACAAACAAACCAAAATCTGCCTTCCTAAAAAATATCTAGGTACTTGTAATGGCATTAAGAAACTTAAAATACAAGCTTTGAAACATCAAAAATAATCTTTGTATTAAAAAAACTAGGTGCACTTTATAGTTTGGTGATTGTACTTACTCTGTGCTTGTTTTTCAACCATAAATTCTTCAGTTGCTCAATAAAGATATATTTAAACATATTTCATCACAATTATGCTTTGTTTCCAGCAGTATAGGTCAGGATTTATCCTGTTCTCAAAAAGGATAAGTTACATACACCCAACATCAACAACATTTCAACATTTATATAAACTTACTGTATGTGTACATACATGGTACTGTTTTAATATTGTAAGAAAGATATAGTTTCATGCAACCATGCATCTGTATCAGAGAAGTGCCTCATGCTGGGTGTAAGTACTCAAAACAAAATATGATTAAGGTTTAAAAATGAGGAATGTTATTTTCCAACTGCGGTCATGTTTATTACTCTATTTTCTTGCAGAAGTGAGCATAAATTACTGGTATAACACTAGAAAATTGCTGATTTGTTTGGGTGTAAGCTCACTTGGAATAAATGTGGTCAGTTAGAAATAGTGGGTTTGGAAGTTTTGGCACTGAAGAAATCTTTTACTACTGAATCACATTGAGCAATTCATAATTATCCATTATTATGCATAGTTTAGTGCTGGTTTTCAATATTTTAATTTAAAAAATTACTCATTTATTACATGGATACAATATTTTTTTTTATTTTTAATTTTAATATCGCAGAAGTCGGCGCGGTGGCTTAGTGGTTAGCACGTTCGCCTCTTAGCGCTAGGGATTCCCGGTTCGAATCCCCATCTGGGTGGAGTTTCCATGTTCTCCCCGTGTCTGCGTGGGTTTCCTCCGGTTTCTCCGGTTTCCTCCCACAGTCCAAAAACATGGATCAAGTCAATTGAATTCTCCAAATTGCCCCATATAGAGTGTGTCTGTGTGAGTGAGTGTGTGCCCAGCGATGGATTGGCGCCCTGTCCTGGGTCTATATGCCCAGCGTCCGAGACTTTCTCCCCTGGATGGGCATGGGGAACCCCACCGCGACCCTAATAGAGGATAACTAACTAACTGCTTAACCCTCTGCTAGGGTCACTCTTCACCATGCCTATCCAGGGGAAAAATTTTTGACAATGGGCTGATACACCTAAGGACTAGCCGCCAATCCATCACAGGGCACAAACTTACTTGAAGACACACTGCAATTTAGATAAAGGCAACTTGGAGCAACCAATTCACCTTGAGTCCATGCTTTTGGTATGTGGGGAAAACCCACCAAGACAAGAAAATGGAAACTACATTAAAATCGGCATTCAAAACAGAATACCCAGCACTTAGAGGAAGAGTTGCTAAGCTACTGTGTCATCCTAAAGTTTTTAAATAACTTGACACAGTACATATATATTTCAAATTTCTTTATGCAATTATGACCAATTATGCAAATGTTTCTTCTTTGTGTGGGTTTGAATCTGATATTAATTTGCTACTTCTGAGGCTGATGATATCTCTAATAAATATCTAATAATTATCAACTGCAGCAGAGATAACTCCTTTAGCGGTACTTATGATAACTAGTTTATTATTGTGTTTGATGTTTTTTGAAACTGTGCTAAAGGATACATTAAAAATTCTTTACATTTTCTGGATTGAATGCCCCTCGTGTTAAAGTAATGATAAAAAAGGGCTATTCCCCATATAGACCAGTGTACAAACCCTACCTCTGAACAACACAATTGTCTCAAACACACTAATCAAGCAGGAACTTCCAGAAATTAAACCACTGGTTAAGAGGTACTGGTTACTGGAAAACAATTTTGTGGGGTGAATGGCAAGAGATTGCAAAGCAGAAAGAAAAACTGATTCTAGGGTTCAAGCACAGTACAAAAATGTTGTTTGTTAATAACAATGAATGACGTGGGCATACCAAATTACCCTAGTAAAGTATTACGGCGGGGTGTGTGCATAAAGTACTAGACCTAAAGAAATTTTATTGAGAGGTTCCACACAGGTGACAATAATTAAAAACAGCAAAAAACAAACACAAAGTCCATATCTCCGCAACGGATACGAGAATTGGGCTCCTGAAAAAGGTCCCCTCCGTGGCTGTGGGAACCTGTTTCCTTTGCTTATTTCTGCACGGAGGGAAGTGCAACCTCCTGGTTGCTCCTCACCGGAGGGCTTTTGAGATAAGTGGCGCCGAGCACCTGTGGAACAACAACAGGGAGATATAAGGTAATGTCAGGCTGAGAATACCATACGCATAAACCAAAGATCCTTCCCAAAGGGGTTAGTAAGGAACCCAGAGCCATATAAAGGGAAGAAAAAGGTGTGGAGATGGGCAACACAGGTGCACTCAATAAGGGGAAGAACAGGGAAGTGCTAATTAGGAAGAAAGGAATGTGGAACGAGAAAGACAGGAAAGTGAGGAGCGTAAAGGAAGAGAAAGCGAGCTGAGTGTAACAGCAGGCCATTACCTATTAGCATTAATACAAAGAAATGCAAACAGAAGAACATGATTAAAAAAAGTTTTCTGAGGCACAAAAAGGAAAGTGATGTATGTGACAGTTTCCCCTCTAAAAGACGAGATTGCAGGATAGTTGGACAGATGACAAAGAGGTGATCACATCGAAACCTAAAAAACTGACGAAGGGAGAGTCCCCTGGCATCACTGGTGAAACAAAGGGGCAGAGCAGAAGTTCTTGAGTTTCCGTGCATTTATTGGTGCCAGGTAATAGCCTTGGTGAGCTGTTACAACTGATAAATTGATAAATAAAAAGGTGTATAAGAATAAAATATGTATTTACATTACATTCTCACAGAGAACACACTCACAAACTCACAAACTTCTTTACAACACACGCAGAAAATAAAAAAATAGGTTTAAAATGTTACCTCGTTGGTTGCGTTAACTCAACGGAGTATTAAAGGAACTTGCTGCTTGACCAGTCATTCTTGATAACTAACAGCTTCATTTTAACTTAACCATGTAATACAGCTAGACCACATGATATTCACATCCGCTATGTGTGTCGCTCCAATGATAAGTCCTCTGTTACGACTGTACAGGTATACGTTCCTCCATTATGTAACCTTAAAATAGGCCTGATATTCCTTTCCTACTCTTTATGTGTTCGCTACAACACAAGGCAATATTATAGAGGTAAACAAATAAACCTATAAATAAAACAAATTATATTGGAAACTTCAATTAACAGCTCTCCTTGATGACGACTACACTCTCTTTGGCTAGAATCAGTCCGTGAGCCACAGCCAAACACAAAAATAGTTGAAACATGTTTCCAGCCGTCCATGATGGCAAGTCTTTATGTCAGAATTCATTGTGATTCATTGTGGAGGTGTGAAAATGCAGGACATTGATTAGACCATTCATTCATTCATTATCTCCCGCTTATCATCTATTAGGGTCGCGGTGGGGTTCCCCATGCCCATCCAGGGGAGAACGTCTCGGGCGCTGGGCAGATAGACCCAGGACAGGGCGCCAATCCATCGCTGGGCACACACTCACCCACACAGACACACTCTATAGGGGGCAATTTTGAGAATTCAATTAACTTGATCCATGTTTTTGGACTGTGGGAGGAAACCGGAGAACCCGGAGGAAACCCACGCAGACACGGGGAGAACATGGAAACTCCACCCAGATTGGGATTCGAACCAGGAATCCCTAGCGCTGAGAGGCGAACGTGCTAACCACTAAGCCACCGTGCCGCATTGGATTAGACCAAAGTGAAGAAAATATAGTTTATTTATTTATTAAATTTATGAGAAAATAAATATTTTTTATTTAACAAATAAAAGCATGCCACGTTTTGCAACTGAACCCATATGATTAATTACAGACATGGCACTGAAACAAGCAATTAAATACAGAGAGGAGTCAAAAAGTGCAAACAGGGTCAGATATGGAACATAATTAAATTCATTCATTCATTATATCCTGCTTTATCCTCTATTAGGGTCGCGGTGGGGTTTCCCATGCCCAACCAGGGGAGAACGTTTCAGGCGCTAGGCAGATCAGACAGGGCGCCAATCCATCACTGGGCACACACTCACTCACACAGACACACTCTATATGGGGCAATTTGGAGAATTCAATTGACTTGATCCATGTTTTTGGACTGTGGGAGGAAACCGGAGAACCCGGAGGAAACCCACGCGGACACAGGGAGAACATGAAAACTCCACCCAGATGGGGATTCGAACCGGGAATCCCTAGCGCTGAGAGGCGATCGTGCTAACCACTAAGCCACCGTGCAGCCCATAATGAAATTAGAACAAATAAATGGGAAACAATTAACATTAATGCAAAGGAATATATACAGAAGCATGTGGATTAAAAAGACAGTTTACTAAGAACAAGGATGAGAAAGTCGGCGATGTGACAATGAGTAGGTTGAAAAATAATAAAATTGACCTCTTTCTGTAGTTTTGGTCTGCTTAACAAAGATCCAAGTGAATGAATAAATGGCAGATTTTAGTTTTTTGCACTTCTAGAAAGTGTCACGATGACCGTTTTGAAAATAGGGTTTGTAAAAAATTAAGTTGTAATTAGAAATATTATGAGTTGTAAAAAATACAAACAGCAGGAAAAATAAAAATTGAATGCATCAACATATTGATGCATATGACTCCACTACAAGAAGGACACACTGGGCAAAAAGTGCGTGCATTACAGAGTTCCAAGAAGAAAACCACTACTGAGCAAAAAGAACATTAATGCTCATCTCAATTTTGCCAGAAAACATCTTGATGATCCCCAAGACATTTGGGCAAATACTCTGTGGACTGACAAGACAAAAGTTGAACTTTTTGAAAGGTGTGTGTCTCATTAAATCTGGTAAAAAGTAGCACTGCCTTGTATACTGAATACTTTGTATATAAAGGCCTGTTAAGAATGAACAGAATAGAAAAACCTGTGGCAGGAAAACAGGTGAGGTATTTCAACAATGATGTTTATAAACCAGTGCAACTAATAAACCAGTAAGTAATAACATGCACAATCAAATAGAAATAGGAGAAAGAACCAGTGGGCGTAAGTGTCAGTTTGCCTGAGTCTGAAAGAATCAAAAACAGGAGTAAAAAATATATATAAGTAAATTCCTATACCACACAGGAGTCGAACCAGGGTCATTGAGATGACGGAGCACAGTGTAAAACCCACATGACACCATGTCTTGTACTAAGCTTAAGGTGATAACGTTAAAAAAGAAAAATAAATAAAACACCAGCTGATACAGCTACATTGCCCGACTGCTCAAGGAGGATGGGTCCCCCACTGAGTCTTGGTCCTCCCAAGGTTTCTTCCTTAAAATGATAACATAGCGGGGAGTTTTTTCTTGCCACTGTCGCTTCGGCTTGCTCTTTGGGGGCTTTTCATTCTGTAAAACTGCTTTGTGACAATGTAATGTTGTAAAAAGCGCTCTATAAATAAATAACTTGAACTTAACTTAAATAACTTACAGCTAAAAACACAAAACCAAAAATAAAACTTAAAAAGCCAAAGCAGTAATAAACCTGAACCACTGGGAAGTAAAGTTTATTTATTCTGTATACAGACAAAGGTTACTTGTTGGACATGCTCCTAGGTGTCCTTGATGGTATGTGATTATGGAAACTGAAGGTCCCTATTTCAATTCCCGGTCCCATCAAGTACTATGGCTGAAGTGCCCTTGGGCAAGGCCCCTAACCTTAACTGCTCCCAGAGGACCATGAACAATTGGCTGCCCACCACTTTGGGCACATGTGCTCACTTCCCCAGTGTGTGTTTATGTGTGTTTCACTGCACAGATGTGTAGGAAAAAATTGTGTGTAAGTAAAGTAGGCAAAATAGATCACTTTATTCCTTATCATTTATTCTGTGTTACAGGTAACAGGTAATCATAAAGTTTTTTCTTTTATTCATTCTAATTATCCATCTGGAGTAGAGAGGGCCCCTTGTTTCTGCTTGCTTTGTTGATCATCCACAGCGGACACCACGCTTTCATCCTACCTTATTCCTTTAGTCTCCTGGCTCCACGCTCTTCTGTAACAACCTGTCGGACATTTTCAGAGCAGAACTGGGGGTCATAAAAGGTCTATTAAAGGGTACACACCATGATACAATGCAAACACTTTCTCGAAGGATGTAACCACTGCCAAAACCTTGTTCTTCCAGTCCAAGGTAACATGCATCTCAGATGCCTGCACCTTATTCAGTACCTTTAACTCACTACTTACTCCTCCCTCTCCCCCTCCTAACACTTCTCTGTCAGCTGATGTCTTTGCGACTTTTTTAACAGAAAAGATTGAGGGCATCAGCAAACTCTTTCTTACTCACCATCCTCACAACAATGCAGCCAACCAACCCTCTCCTCCTTCTCCCCTGTCACAGAATCTGACGTCTGCAAAATTCACCTTGCCAGTAACCCAACCACTTGCCCTCTTGATTCCATCCAATCCCACTTTCTTCAATCCATCGCCTTGTCCATCATACCAGCTCTGACACACATCGTAAACTCCTCCCTCACGTCTGGGACTTTTCCAAATTGCTTCAAACAAGCCATAGTCAAACCCCTACTCAAAAAACCTACGCTCAACCCAAATTTGGTCGAGAGCTACAGACCTGTTTCTCTCTTACCTTTCCTGTCTAAAACACTTGAACGGGTGGCATTCACACAGGTCTCCACATTTCTTAATCAGAACAATCTCCTTGATCCCAATCAGTCCGGTTTTAGATGTGGTCACTCCACGGAGACAGCATTGCTCTCTGTGATTGACTCACTTAAAACTGCCAAAGCCAAATCTCAATCCTCGGTCCTCATTTTGTTAGACCTTTCCGCAGCTTTTGATACAGTAAATCATCAGATTCTACTGTCAACTCTAGTTGAATTAGGCTTTTATGATACGACACTTGAATGGTTTCGATCCTACCTCACAGGAAGGACCTTCAAGGTGTCATGGTATGGGGAGCTCTCTAACTCTCACCAAGTACGCACTGGTGTGCCTCAGGGCTCTGTACTTGGTCCTCTCCTCTTCTCACTATACATGACATCACTGAGCATGGTCATCCAGGCGCATGGTTTCTCTTACCACTGCTATGCTGATGATACTCAGCTTCATCTGTCTTTTACCCCTGACGACACCACCATCTCAAATCGGGTATCTGCCTGCCTCACCGACATATCTCTTTGGATGAAGGCCCGTCATCTCAAATAAAACTTAGGAAAAACAGAGCTTCTCATTATCCCAGCTAAACCCTTAATCCATCACGACCTGACCTTCCAAATTGATGGCTCCACAATCTCCCCTACAGATTCGGTCCGGAACCTTGGCTTCACAAATGACTCCCACCTTAAACTCTCTGATCATGTTATCAAAACTGCCCAAAACTTCCTGTAGATTCCTCCTTTACAACATAAGGAAGATCAGACCCTTTTTGACTGAACATGCTACCCAACTGCTTGTTTAAGCCCTAGTTCTATCCCGGCTCGATTATTGTAATGCGCTACTTGCCGGTATCCCAGCTTCCACAATCCGACCTCTTCAACTAATTCAAAACTCTGCAGCCCGACTTGTGTTTAACCAGCCCAAGCGAACTCATGTCACTCCTTTACTCACTTCCCTCCATTGGCTTCCTGTAGCTGATCGCATTTAGTACAAGTCACTGACTCCAGCATACAGAACCATTTCTGGATCTGCCCCCTCCTACCTTCACCCCATCTTTCCTAAATACACTCCGACCCATTCTCTTCGCTCCAGCGATGATTGCCGCCTGACGATTCCACCTCACCGAGTAGGTAATTCGCACTCCGTGGCGTCCACCACTGCAAAATGGTGGAATGCTCTTCCCAAATCTGTCCGTAAGGCAGAATCACTGAACAGTTTTAAAAAATTACTGAAGACACATCTCTTTAACAAATACCTGTTGTGATAAAAAAAATGTAAAAAAATAAATAAAAAAAAGGGGGGGGGGAGCGTGTGCCGCAGCCTCGAATAACATTCAGCTTTGATGAATTTACAGTATAGTTGGTTTTCTTCATAGCTTCTGACTTGTGGTGTTCTCATTTGTAAGTCGCTTTGGATAAAAGCGTCTGCTAAATGACTAAATGTAAATGTAAATGTAAACACACTGACAGTAGATGCACCTCACGTACACCAGGTATAAGAAATGTCATACTTAATAAGATTTAATAGATTTACTTTTTCGGAAATTATTTTAGAGTAGCCTGGGGGGATGGTGAAGGAAGGCTGGTTTGCAATCGCACAATGCATTCTAGAATCTCTACAATTTGTCGCATAGTGGGAATGGGGGTGGTGTGCAACATTCAGATACTTGCACCCAGACAGCTGCTTTGCTGATGAACGCCCCTCTGCAGCTCTGTAGGCCATTTAATCTTTAAAGGTCCTCCAAAGAACCATTAGTGTTCTAGTGATTCAGAGGGTTCAGGATGGGAGCATTTATTGCTAAAATGTTGCTACCTACCATCAGTAGCTTGGTGTTTTTGCCTACAGCCAGTGTGGCCATGAAAAGAGGCTTTCACATGGAGGCTATGGTCTACTTCTTTACTATGTTCTTCACATCGGTAGGAAACTTTTAAAACTATTTTGTGGGGCGTGTGACATTTTTCTATGTTTTCTAAGTTATTCTTATGTCGAACAGTTTATATTATTTAATAAATGCTCTACTTTATATAGTATCAAACTATAATATAAAAAATAATAATATTGTTGGCTAAACTGTGCTGTCAATCTATTAAGTGTACTTAGTAATACTTTATGAGTATAAGTTTTTTAAAACCAATTTCTTCCAATCTTCTAATTGAGTATATATATCCATTGATCTGAATAAACATATAGTATTCATTTATAAGTATTTATTGCTTTTACTTATCAATAATGTGTATAATCTTTACCACATGTCTATTCTCATACAAATATTTTTTGCTTAGTATGTTTGTCTGAAATTTAATTAATTAAACCCCGAACATTGTTATAATGAATATATTATGGCCTTATTAATATCATGCAATTGACATCTATCTATCTGTCTATCTCTCTTTCTATATGTTTGTCTGTCTAGATTTATCATGCATGTGATGGACCTGGGCTATCAATTCTGTGCTTTATGAGATATGAGCTTTTGGAGTACTTTAGTGTTTATGGAACATCCATTTCCATATGGGTCACTTTATTGGGTAAGTTTAAGGCACCTAAATGATTTTTTTACAATTAGCCATAAACTTTCCAGAATTTTTATTGATAAGAATATAATGAGTTTATATGAAACATTATGCATGTTGTGTAAACAGTCTTTTTTTGCTTTCTTATCTAGCTCTGGGTGATTTTGAGGAGCCTAAGCGTTCTTCACTTGCCATGTTTGGAGTGCTAACCTCTGCTGTTAGAATATACCAGGATCGCTGGGGCTATGGTATTTACTCTGGACCAATTGGTACAGCTGTGCTAATGATCACAGTAAAATGGGTGAGAAGCAGAGAAACAGTTGCACAGTATATACCTCACATAATTTTGGCATCCTAATGTTTGTGACGAAAACAAAGAAGCTAACTTTTTTGTTCAGGTTAATGGTGGTAAAGTTTAAATTACTTGTAAAACTCAGTGACAGCATGCACATGCATGACATCTAATATTTCGTAATATTTTAAATGAATAACTTAATTAGTAATGTTTCACTCAGTAATTTACACATTCAAGCATTTTAAGGGTTTAATCTTAATAATATTAACTGAACACTACCAATAAAATGTCATCAAATTATACATTAATTTAAAGGGAAAATGTATATTTTTAAAAAAAAGATTGTGTTGTTTTATCATTGCTATTTTTATTTGTATTCTGCTTTTATAGTTTCAAAATCTGACTGAGCACCATGCATTCTATAATATCTACAGTTTGTTGGATATGAGGAATGGGGGTAGGGTGCAGCAGTCACACTCTGGCACTCTGACAGCTGCTTTACTAATAAACACCCCTCTGCAGCTCTTGAAACCATATAAATTTTAAAGGTCCCACAAAGAGCCAGCAAAGTGCCATAGTGGGTGCAGGATGTGCATGCCATGAATGCACTAATATGTGATACACCTATTTAAACGAATCTTTAACAAATGGTGGTTTATTTTCACAGCTTTTTCACAGAATATAGCAATAATATTTAATCAAACTATACATTTATTTGAAGGAAGCCAGTATACATTTCTAAATAGTTATGCTATGATTTAACAATAAATACTTTTTTGTCTTGTTTTTCCAGTTACAAAAAATGAAAGAAAAAAAAGGCCTGTACCCAGATAAAAGTGTATACACTCAACAAGTGGGACCAGGATGCTGTTTTGGTGCACTGGCTTTGATGCTTAAGTTTTATTTTGAGGTATAATTTTTACTTGCACTATGTAAAATAAAAAATAAATTAAGTGGCACGGTGGCTTAGTGGTTAGCACGTTTGCCTCTCAGTGCTAAGGATTCCTGGTTCAAATCCCAATCTGAGTGGATTCTCCAAATTCCCCCATATAGGGTGTGTCTGTGTGTGTGTGAGTAAGTGAATGCGTGCCCAGCAATAGATTGGTGCCCTGTCCTGGTTGTATCTGCCCAGCGCCCGAAACATTCTCCCCTGGATAGGCATGGGGAGCCCCCCTTTCGACCCTAGTGGAGGATAAAGCAGAAGATAATGAATGAATGAAAAAATAAATTATTAATTAAAAATGCATTTAGAATAATCTTGACCTATATTTGTTTTCTACAGGAATGGGATTATGCTTATGTTCATAGTTTTTACCACCTGTCAATGGCTGTGTCATTGGTTCTACTGCTGCCGAAGAAAAACCGCTATGCAGGGACAGGGCGCAACGCTGCCAAGCTGAACTGCTACACACTCTGCTGCTGTGTATGAAGTATTTTTTATGTAAAATGCATGCCTTTGATTAAATAGCTTTCTACAAGGACATAAGTAGTAATAGAACTGAAACCTAAAGAAAGATTTTGGTTGCTCATTTTTGGCTGGTTTGATCATAGACGGCCCAACCTGCTGTAAAAGTTCGTAAAATTTGGACAACAGACCAAAAACCCTGGGTGCAGACTTGCAGTCCTGTCCTGCCATTTCACCACTCCCAGCCACGCACCATGTAACAGGTATATATGTCTGCAAAGAGGAATCCAGAAATTAAGACATTTCTAAGATTTTCAAACAAGTTAAGTATGTGTAGGCCAGCATACATAAGTTTTTTCAGTAGTAACCACAGCGATGTTATTGCTGCAATGTCCAAAAAGGGGAAATTTGAAGCTTCTATATGTGTATATACAGTATTAGGATATATGTAATAAATTACCATTTAACTGTTAAAATGATATCTACCGATTTTTTGTTAGGGAGGTTTAAATTGACAGACATTTGGTAAACATTTTATTTCCAAGACAAAATTTCAGGACAGTTTACTAGTTTATGAGGCATCTGAATTTAAAGAACTAAATAGAACAGAATTGTGTGTAATTTGCATGATGGAACTAATATGTCTTTTCCTGTAATTTGAAAAAAAAAAAGACCAAAATGGCAGTTATATGTAAATATACTTATTTAATATAAAATTTGATATGTAAAGTTGTGACTATTTGTATATCTTAATTTTTTTTTAAATAAATGATTTCTAAGAATTGTATTCAGAACTTCTTTCTTTGAAAGTATTAGTATGCAGTATCACTGATATAAACAAATAAAATGTTTATTTATACGTGTTAGATTTTTCGCTATAAATGTAAATAAATGTACAAAAGTAATTCACAGTATTTGGACTAAAACAGCTCTCAGACTATTATGAAGACTTCTGTCTTCAGTAAGCAAGTTATTTTATTCATTATTTTATGCTTAATCCTATATTAGGGTCGCGATGTGGGACCCCCATGCGAATCTAGGGGAGAAAGTTTCAGGCGATAGGCAGATACACCCATGTCAGTGTGCCAGTCTATCGCTTGGCACTCATTCACACAGACAGCACACAAGTCATCAGGTGCAGCAGATAACAGGTGCTCTAATCTCCCTTATCAACGTGTCGGCTCTGCCTCTCCTTCCCCCAGCGCTACCATTACACTGCCACTTTAGCAGATTCTGGATGCCCTCACATGAGCTGCCACGGGGAGAAGGCGAGAATTTAGAGTCTTCCTGTCTCCATAAATGTGACTCCGATTCAGTCTGCCCACAAGATCCTGACGTCATCTCTCCAGCATGGGGCCATATGTGGGTCATCACGTTCCACGTAGGCTTTTCCCTCCTCCCATGCTGATTGTTACACAAAAGAGCTTTAAAAAAGCTTCACCTCAGCCACATTTAAATGGATGGTGCGGCTGCTTTTAGACATCACAAAGTCAAAAATCAGTACTTTTGTTTTCTCAAACTTCTGGAGAAGTTTGTTGTGGAAGCACAAATTTGTAAGTCACGTAATTTTGTCCAATTACAGATCGAAGTGTTAAGGCCAAGTGTAAGAGTTTAGCCATCACTGGATGGATAAAATAAATAGCGTTCAGTGTGGTGTGTTCCAGGTGGGTCAGGTTAATATGCAGGGCAATATCAATGGCATCTTTTAGCTTTTACCAGCTGCCATTGCAAACACCCTCTATAAAAGCTACTGGGAAATTCATAGTTTTACTGCCAAAACCGTGGAGGATGAGGATGCACTTGGTAGAAAACGTTTGCATGGCCCGAATTCACGGAGAGTGGGCGAGGCAATTGGAGATTCCACCAACAGCGGATGCTGGGTTGCGATGCTCATCGCTGGGAAAACAGGTAGGCACAGTAGGCTTAACTCATGCACATATGGACATTTAACCCTCCCAACTCCTTTGGATGTAAAGACATCCAGAATCTGCTTAGGGAGATGTGTGATGGTGGGGCTGGGGGAGAAGGGACAGAGCTGAAGGCGTTGATCATCAATACATTTACGTTTAAATTTGGTCATTTAGCAGACTCTTTTATCCAAAGTGACTTACAAGGTGACCACAAGGTTACCACAACATCCCCGGAGCAATGAGGGTTAAGGTCCTTGCTCAAGGACATTGGTAACTCAAATGGACCTGGGATTTAAACCCCTAACCTTCAGATGATAGCCCAATTCCCTAACCACTGAGCTACCGTGCCCAAACAATGGTTATTACCACACCCAATGCAGCTCCATCTGATGACGTGTGCAGACTTTTGAAGCTGTAGGATCATACGCTGAGGGGAGAGACTTGATATTGAGCTGCAGGATGCAAGGGTATGGCAGATCCATCAGCCAGAACATTCGTGATTTATATGTAATTTAAATTCAATGTAAAAAAAAAAGCCAATTCTGAGCTTGTGAACTCCTGTTTCTGGTCCTTATCCGCTTCCTCTCTGTGACAATCACAATTTTGCTTCTCCTCAAGATTTTACAAGTAGTAATTTCCTTACTTAGGTCCGTCTGTGTGGTCCTCCTCATTGTTTAGTCTTGATCTCATGTATAGGTTTTGGTTGGTGGTTGGGTTGGTCATGTGTGCTATACATGGTGTAGGCCTCAGTCCTGTCTTAGCTTTAAATTTTTGTAAGCTTTAGGTAGCTGACATGAAGCAGGCTGGTGGTGGCCTGTGCTTACTGTCTTCTCAGAGTAATAAATGTTTGGTGTGTTGTTAAGCTGTAGGGAAAATGACTTGTTACATTTCCTGTCTTTTTATACTTGCCTTATTTGCTTGGTACTGGAATCTTGGACAAAAGCACGAGCAGCACAGCTTTTTTTTTGTTTTGGATGTGAAACTGCTGCATTACTGCATCTACAGTGCTGGCCAAAAGTATTGGCACCCCTGCAATTATGTCAGATAATACTCAATTTCTTCCATAAAATAATTGCAATCACAAATGCTTTGATATTAATATCTTTATTTATTTAGCTTGCAATTTCAATGAATGAAACACAAGAGACAATGAAAAAAAAGTCAAATCAATTATAATTTTACACAAAACTCCAAAAATGGGCCGGACAAAAGTATTGGCACCCTCAGCCTAATACTTCGTAGCACAAACTTTAGACAAAATAACTGCGAACAACCACTTCCGGTAACCATCAATGAGTTTCTTACAATACTCTGCTGGAATTTTAGACCATTCTTTTTTGGCAAACTGCTCCAGGTCCCTAAGATTTGAAGGGTGCCTTCTCCAAACTGCCATTTTGAGATCTCTCCACAGGTGTTCTATGGGATTTAGGTCTGGACTCATTGCTGGCCACTTTAGTAGTCTCCAGTGCGTTCTCTCAAACCATTTTCTAGTGCTTTTTGAAGTGTGTTTTGGGTCATTGTCCTGCTGGAAGACCCATGACCTCTGAGAGAGACCCAGCTTTCTCACACTGGGCCCTACATTATGCTGCAAAATTTGTTGATAGTCTTCAGACATTATAATGCCATGCACATGGTCAAGCAGTCCAGTGCCAGAGGCAGCAAAGCAACCCAAAAACATCAGGGAACCTCCACCATGTTTGACTGTAGGGACCGTGTTCTTTTCTTTGAAGGCCTTGTTTTTTTTATTGTAAACTCTATGTTGATGCCTTTTTCCAAAAAGCTCTACTTTTGTCTCATCTGACCAGAGACATTCTTCCAAAACGATTTTGGCTTTCTCAGGCAAGTTTTGGAAAACTTCAGGCTGGCTTTTTTATGTCTGAAGAGGGGTCTTCCTCAGTATCCTACCATAGATTCCCTTTTCATTCAGATGCCGACGGATAGTACGGGTTGACACTGTTGTACCCTCGGACTGCAGGGCAGCTTGAACTTGTTTGGATGTTAGTCGAGGTTCTTTATCCACCATCTGCACAATCTTTCATTTAAATCTCTCGTCAATTTCTCTTTTCTGTCCACATCTAGGGAGGTTAGCCACAGTGCCATGGGCTTTAAACTTCTTAATGACACTGCGCACGGAATACACAGGAACATTCTGGTCTATGGAGATGGACTTGTAGCCTTGAGATTGCCCATGCTTCCTCAAAATTTTGCTTCTCAAGTCCTTAGACAGTTCTTTGGTCTTCTTTCTTTTAAATGTGATACACACAAGGACACAGGACAGAGGTTGAGTAAACTTTAATCAATTTTAACTGGCTGCAAGTGTGATTTAGTTATTGCCACCACCTGTTATGTGCCACAGGTAAGTAACAGGTGCTGTTAATTACACAAATTATAGAAGCATCACATGATTTTTCAAAGGGTGCCAATACTTTTGTCCACCCCTTTTATGTTTGGTGTGAAATTATAGCCAATTTGGCTTTTTGACAATAATTTTTGTGGTTTTCCATTGAAGACAAATTAAATGAACATTTTAATATCAAAGCATTTGTAATTGCAATCATTTTCTGGGATAAATGGAGCGTTATCTGACAGAATTGCAGGGGTGCCAATACTTTTGGCCAGCACCGTATATCAATTGGATTTATTTCAAGCTGGTGGTATCACAAGGCAGGCAGCATTGCCTACTATGCTCATGTGACTGATGGTGTGTTTTCATTCTTCTGCTTACCAAAGCATTACTGCCAAACCTGAGGCTGCCCTTTTGTTCTTTCAAATTCAACACGTAGTCTTGTTTTTTGATTTCCTCTTTTAGTTTTAATTTTTATGCTAAAGAGAATTCAGGTACACTAAAGAGTTAAGTTGAGCATGTGTTTACTGTGTTTTAGGGATTTCATTCCCTCTGTGCCTGAGTAATCAGTAATGCTAGTGTTACAGTTTATTTGGCACAACACAACACTGTTATTCTCCCCCCCCCAATAATTATATATATATATATATATATATATTCATGTGTGTGTGTGTTTGTGTGTGTATGTGTGTCACATATGCCACTTTCGATCCTGTGAGTGGAACCAAGAAATGTGGCAAGTGAACACAGAGTTTATTTACACAGGGTCCAATATTACAAAGCAAGGAATCTGAATAAAGCGAAGCCTAAATGATACTGGGGCACTGAATGAAAGGAAGAACAATAAATAACAAAAACCTGAACACATAAAAAAAACATTTGGATAATTAACTAAAACAAGGGAGCTAAATGAGAAACTAATTACAAGAGATAATCATGTATGTAAATGTAAAGCTAATTAACTGAAGTAATAACCAGAAAATAAACAAAACATAGGCAGTGTCCAATCACAGGCGATTTAAAGTCTTTTGGTTGTCCTACCACTCCCTCTCCAAACCATAACACAAGTCATTTAGCTGACACATTTATTTAATGGTACTTACAAGTTTTTGAACTTGGATCAAAACACAGGGTTGGCACAGCCCCCCCGCTGTCAAAAAAAATATGGACAGTGCTCCGAAATGCCCCATATAGAGTGTGTATGTGTCAGTATGAGTGAGTTTGCCCAGCGATAGTTTGGTGCCCAGTCCTGGGTGTATCTGCACAGCTTCTCCTCTAGATGGGCATGGGAAACCCCCTCTGCGACCCTAAAATAAAGTCTGAGATAATGAATGATTGAATGAATGAATTAATTAATGAACATTGTACTAATAACAGAATTCTTACTACCTATCTACAATATCTTTAATTTAAGATTAAATTTAACAGTTATCAGTAAGTAATAGAGAAGTCGTTTTTTGTCACACTATTCCACACACTGAGCGTAGCTCATCTACTAAGATGACCTCACATTAAATTGTTTAGTATCAAATAGTTAAAGTAAGTAAAAAGTGATATTCGAACAGTGATTTATTTTGCATACTGTGCTTACACTCAGTGCAATTTGTCCACATTTAACCTATCTGTGCAGTGAAACACACACATATACACACACTGAAATGAGCACATATATGGGGGGCAATGTTGTATACAGCACCCAGGAAGCATTTGAGGTGCCTTGCTCTAGGGAACTTCAGCCATAGTACTTAGTGGGACTCCGGAAATCAAACCAGAGACCTTCAGGTCACAAGACCGGTTCCTTAACCACAAGCCTACGACATGTCCTAAGTACATATCACATCAAACCAAGCTTTTGTATACTTCTCATACATTAGTAGTCAGAAACATTAGCATATACAATTTTAAAGTATTGATTAGTTTTGTTTCTACATTTTCTGCTTTCATGATAAAAAAAAATAGTTAATGCTTCCATCTGTTATTTTTATTGTGTTTTACTTTTTTAACGTCATCAGGGTTGGTCTCAATCGTGTTTACAGATGGTTTCATTTACCTTTTAAAATCAATTGCCTTAATTTAAAATGGAATTTGGAAGTTAGCCTAATCAGCCATAGTTGTAACCGACCTATTAGTCCCTGAGCCAGCCTGTGGTACAGGTGGTTTTGGCACATTCGAGAGATGATTCCTTCTTTGCATTAAATTGTTGTATGTATCATTATTGTTTATACTGTAAACCATATCACTGCTTCATTCTATTCCAGAAAAAGCATTTGTCTGGTTGACTTGGTATATAATCGACCACCTCCTCAGCACTATTCACTTCATTCAGCTACTTGTCACCGTCTTGTTTTGCCAAGTTATTTGTTTTAGTTCTTAATAAAGTGCATTGTTTTGAAATATGCCCATGCCATCAAGGAAGAAGACATTACAATGATGGAATAACCTGGTCATTTAGTATATTCAGATAGTCAGCTGATCTCTCTTTGAGCACATACTGTTGCTGAACCTAGACCAATTGCAGCAACCCCAGATCATGGCACTACCTTCACCGGTGTTACACATTCCCGCTCACGCCCCGCAGTTCCTCGCTCTCCTTCACACACACCCACTCCATGTTCACGCCCCGCTGCTACACGCACCGCACCTCACACGCCCACTTCCACACCTGACACTAATACTGGTAATCACAGATCACCCTCTCCAGATTATTAGTTGCAGGTGTGTCCCGTTG
Organism: Corydoras maculifer; assembly: GCA_019802435.1. Taxonomy (NCBI): domain Eukaryota; kingdom Metazoa; phylum Chordata; class Actinopteri; order Siluriformes; family Callichthyidae; genus Corydoras; species Corydoras maculifer. The sequence continues at coordinate 2,399,610 of JAFMOD010000170.1, forward strand.
ATGGCAGCGTCCTCTTAAGCCGCCGTTCCGGATCCATCAGAGTTTTTCGGTTTCACCCGGTTCGTACACGCTGTCGTTTCCTGCTGCGCGCAGCCGCTCTATACGTGCTTCTACGCTCCTGGCGAGACGTCTCCGATGTTTCTTCTGACTCTCTGCCTCTTCTCAGGATCGCGCTCATCCTTGAAGAGCTTCGCAGACTCCACGCCACGCCCCCGCCTCGCCAACGCTTCGCTCCGCTCGCCCGTTGGTACCGTGGTGAGCTGCGGCTCCCCGCCGCCTCTCGTGTGCTAATTGAGACTGGACTTTGTGTTTATTTGTGTTTCCACTTAATTCCCGCCTGGAGGAAATAAACTCTTTTTTGGTTTACCTGCAAATACGCCTCCCTCCGTTTCTCCGGCTACGGGACGCTGAATTTGTGACAACCGGCTTGTACAGCAGGCACTAGGCATGATGGGTGCATCCCTTCACCTGCCTCTCTTCTTACCCTGATGCGCCCATCACTCTGGAACAGGGTAAATCTGGACATCAGACCACATGACCTTCTTCCATTGCTCCAGAGTCCAATCCTTATGTTCCTTAGTAAATTGAAGCCTTTTTCTGGTTAGCCTTATTGATTAGTGGATTTTGTAAGGCTACACTGTTGTTCAGTCCCAATTTGTGGACTTCCCTTTGCATTGTGCATGTGGAAATGCTCTTAATGTCACTATTAAACATAGCCATGAGTTCTTCTGCTGTTTTTCTTCGATTTGATTTCACCAAACGCTGAAGTGATCACCGATCACATTCATTCAGGATTTTTTTTGGCCACATTTCCTCCTCAAAGATGATGGGTTCCCATCATCCTTCCAGTTTTTAATGACGCAATGGACAATTCTTAACCCAATTTTAGTTGTTTCTGTAATCTCATTAGATGTTTTCTCTGCTTGACGCATGCCAATGATTCAATAAAAGATTAAAAGACTTATTACTGTATACCGCTCCCAGGCCCATACACAGTTTATTAAAGAATTTCTTTCTAACATAGTGGTCTAACATAGTGGTCTCCTTAGACAAGGCCTTAATGTTCACTTTGAAAACCCACTAGACTCATTTAAATTAGCTTTTGACTCTATTCTTGATTCCAAGGGCATCACTCAATGTGTGGCTGGTGAAATACATTGCTGTAAACATACATTAGACTTAATTTTATTACGTGGTATCAACATAAATTATTTAAGTATTATTCCACAAAGTGAGGTCATTTCAGATCATTATTTAATAACCTACGATTTAGAAATTAATATTGATCCAGTCATTAAACCACAATATAATACGAAGCGCACAATTATTCCCTTTACTGCTGCGTCGTTCCTACAGTACAACATTTACCAGAATTAAACATTAAACCAGCATCAGGACCAGATGATTTTGAAAACACAGCTGAATTCCTTAAACATGCGTTTTCTACAACCATTGACAGCACCATTTACAATAAAAAGAATGAAAGAAAAAAGACTTGTTCCATGGTACAATGATCAAACACACTCCCTAAAACAAACCACTAGAACTATGTAACGTAAATGGAGACTAAATTAGAGGTGTTTAGGGATGCATGGAAGGACAGTATTACTGAATATAAACATGCACTTAATGCAGCTAAGACTAAATATTATTCTGAATGAATAGACAACAACAAAAACAACCAAAGACTTCTCTTTAGTACCATTGCCAAACTAACTCAGAGTGCTACTAAATCAGATTTACACACAGTTCAGCAGCAATATGCTGCTTAAAACCTGCTTAAAGACCTTCTACCAAATATTAGAGCCTTTAATAAACATCATAAATTCATCATTTAAATGTCCCCAAAAGTTTGAAGTGTGTCGTTATTAAACCATAACTTAAAAAACCTAATTTAGATCCTCTAATACTGTCCAACTATAGACCAATATCAAACCTTCCTTTTGTCTCTGAAATCCTAGAAAAAAATTGTGTTTAACCAGCAGTAGCTAATGACTTATTAACGTCCTCTGATAATAACCAAATCTCTTTTCTTGTCTTATTAGATCTTAGTGCCTTTGACACTATAGACCATAATATCTTAGTTGATAGATTAGAAAACACTGTGGGCATTACAGGTTCGGTACTCCAGTGGTTTAAATCCTGACAGATCGATATCAGTTCACCTGTGTTAGCAATCATTGTTCTGATCTTGCTAAAGTTAAATATGGTGTTCCACAAGAGTCAGTTCTCAGAGCCTTTTTTTTTTTTTGCCCTATATATGCTTCCGTTTGGATCCATTATTCATAAACATTAAATTAGTTTCCACACTTATGCAGATGATACACAGTTATACATTTCAGCAACCCTAATAATGTTCATTCAGTCAGTAAGCTGGAGGACTGCATCCAATATATTAAAATGTGGATGTCTACTGCTAAATTCTGGTAAATTATTTTAGTTATGCTGCTCTAGTCAGTGATGCCAAAATCACATGCTACACTGCACAAAGAGATTGTCTCATTAATTACACACTCAAGGACAACATCTTGTCTGTTAGACCCAATACCTACAAATCTGCTTAAAGACCTTCTACCAAATATTACAGAGCCTTTATTAAACATTACAAATTTATCACTTAAAATAGGCTATGTCCCTAAAAATCTGAAGTGTGCAATCATTAAACCATTACTTAAAACCCCTAATTTGGATCCTCTAATACTGCCCAACTATAGACCAATATCAAACCTTCCTTTTGTCTCTAAAACCTTAGAAAAAATTGTGTTTAACCAGATAAATTGCCATATTCTAGCTAAAAACATTTATGAAGTTTATCAGTCAGGTTTTAGGTCTCACCATAAAACTGAGACAGCCTTAATTAAAGTAGTTAATGACATTAATGTGCGCTGATAATAACCAAATCTCTTTTCTTGTCTTATTAGATCTTAGTGCAGCCTTTGACTATAGATCATAATATCTTACTGGACAGATTAAAGAACACTGTGGGCATTACAGATTCGGTACTCCAGTGGTTTAAATCTTATCTGACAGATCGATTTCAGTTCACCTGTGTTAACAATCAATGTTCTGATCTTGCTAAAGTTAAATACGGTGTCCCGCAAGAGTCAGTTCTCAGACCACTCCTTGTTCAAAATCCAGCAGCTAGGGTTTTAACTAGAACCAGAAACCAGATCATATCTGTCCTGTGTTATTAAACTGACAATGGCTACCATTTAAGTTTCATATTTAGTACAAAATTTTATTGATAACATAAAATTCTGCATAATCAGGCTCCATAGTATCTCACTTAGCTGATTCAACTGTATAAACCAACACATGAGCTCAGATCTCAAGGTGCTGGTTTACTTTTAGCTCCTAAAATAAAAAGAAAATTACTGCTGGTGGAAGAGGGTTCTCCCACAAGGCTCCTCAACTATGGAATAGCCCTTCAGTTACTGTTTGCAACACAGAATCACTATTAATCTTTAAAAGTAGATTAAAAACACATTTATTTATTCTTGCGTTTAATTAATTACCAGTAGATAAAGATGTAGATCTCAGGCTTGGTGGTTGGGTTGGTAATCTGGGATCAGTGTGTGCTGGCGTTTCATCTCTTCACCAACCTCATCATTAATAGCGGTGTGGCGCTGAAATGATGCTGTTCCAGAGAGCCCTCTCAACTAATTAGAGTCTGCAGTTTTTGCCCCTTTAGTTATGCTGCTCTAGTTAGTGATGCCGGAGTCACATGCTGCACTGTGTCAATCAAACTTTGGTTATTACTTAAATGCTGGTTATTACTTATTACTTAAATTTTATTAGCTCTTACTGCTTTTCTTGCTTGTTTCTTTTTGAGGTGTTGCTAATTTCCTGGAGGTGTCATCAGCTCTTCATCCATGGCTCTGCTGAAGCACTGCGGCTACGATAATCAATGGATGGAACCAGGATTCTTATTGGACTGGCGGTCCTGCAGGATGCCCTCAATGGACTTATATAGTTTTCAAGGAGGATGAGTCCCCCACTGATTATTGGTCCTTCCAAGGTTTCTTCCTTAAGATAACAACCAGGGAGTTTTTTCTTTCCACTGTTGTTTTAGCTTGCTCTTTGGGGGTTTAAAGGCTTATAAAACTGTAAAGCTGCTTAAAAGCACTATATAAATAAACTACTTGAACTTACTTGATCTTTGTGTCTTTCGACATGTTTTTTTAAGCCATGAGAAGCAACTCTTAGCACCAGTTGGGGTTTAATAACTTATTGTCAGGTGAAAGATAATCGCCCATGCAGTAATTATCAAATAGGAGGCTTGTACCTGTTTTCTTAGCTACATCCAGGTGGTGACTTTTTTTAGATGGCATTATTTAAGCATTCACTTTAAAATCCGGACTAGATTACATTGTGGAAGACCATTTTACTAACTTATTTTATAAAAGCAATAAGGTACTCGAGGTTGTGCATTATTGTGAATAAACCATGAAAAAGAGGTATAAATGTGTCGTACCTAATAACACCTCTTTCACATGATTTAATTACAATAATGAATGTACTCTTATACCTTAAGTCCATTAGCAATGCACCGCTTTCTCCCCAGCACCGCTGCACTACACGCACAAGTAGTTATCTATCTGCAGCTCTTTATACTGCATTTCTGCATTAAAAGTATTTTTACAGCCATAAAATATTGAAAGGGGGATTGATTCAGTTTGAGCATCACTGAAGGCCTAGGTGTGATATGAACGGCCCACTCCTGCCTTCATGGAATGCCCACGCTAAAAAAATTCACATGACTTCCAAAATGCAGAGAAAATTATTCACGCATTTAGTACCTCACATTTAGATTATTGCAATTCTGACAGGATGCTAGAAAATAACACTACATATAATTTCTATAGATAATTCTGCCATTGTGGCTTAGTGGTTAGCACATTTGCCTCTCAGCGCTGGGGATTTCTGGTTTGAATCCCAACCTGGGTGGAGTTTCGTGGGTTTCCTCCAATTTCTACGGTTTCCTCCCACAGTCCAAAAACATGGATCAAGGTAAATTGAATGCCCCAAAATTGACCCATATAGATTTGATTTGTATGTGTGTCTGTGTGAGTAAATGTGTGCCCAGTGATAAATTAGTGCCCTGTCCTGGGTGTATCAGGCCAGTGCCTGAAAAATTTTCCCCTGGATGGGCATGAGGAACCTATTCTCCCCTGGATCGGCGTTCCTAGTGGAGGATTAAGTTGCAGATAATGGATGGATGGATGGAATTCTGCAGAGCTCAGTTTAAGCTTTGTTAAGTCAATGCTTTCATTATACCAATTCACCCATTTTATCATTAGTTGCAAGTGTAGTGACAGTGTAAAAGTGCTCTTAACTGAGTACTCTGTAGGTACAGCACCATTAATTTATGTTTTTCTGTTCAGTCCTGCCTAAATAATGCAGTGCTGTGTTCAATTCTGTCTCGTAATCAATTACAATATCTTATTAATTAATTAATTCATCATCCTCTACCAGGGTCGTGGGGTGGTCCTTTTAGGCCAATCCAGGTGAGAAATTTTTGAGCGCTGTGCAGATAACCTAGGACAAGGCACCAATCTATCACTGAGCACATAACTCACACACAAACACAAGGCTTTAACAAGTAAACTCAATCAGCTGACTCGATGTTGATCTGACATACTTGTTTTTTATTAAACTTAACACTTAAATTCTATATCTGTACATTATTATTGTTTTACACATTTTAACACTACTGAATAAAGGTAGTTCCCTTATTTAGCCTTGTTTATCCTAAGATTTATTTCTATAAAACAATAGAAAAACAAATAACAAAAATGTTTTCTTCTTGTCACTGTCCCTTTGGCATCCTCTATGAGTGTTTAGGTTTAGAAAGGCAGTTTTCTTTGCTAAGAGTGCTGTATTGTAAAATTATTTTATTATTATACAAAAAAACTACATTCAAAGTAGCTGTACCATAGACTTTGGTTTATTGTTTACAAAATCTTTTGATGTTTTATTTATTTATTTTTTGTAATGCAATTAAAGCCGGGGTCACAAACTCAAATTACCCGGGGGCCACTAACCAGGCTATGTTTTTGATCAGGGGCCAGATTGTAGAACTGCAACAAAAAGCAGCGGGGAAAATGGAAAATCAACTATTTATATAATAACTATGTACACATATTGTAATTCAAATACATTTTGTACATTGTACATTCAAATACATTCAGTGTTTGCTCAGTGCTTGCTACCAGAAACTTGACAGTGCTTCTTCTGACACAAATGAGCCACATTTGCTTTAAGTGAGTTTGCAGTGGACACTCTGATGATGGACATCGGTCAGTCTGGATCTGTGCTTGAATTTATTAAATTTTACAGTTGAGAAGAGTTTTTCACACACATATGTACTTTTTTTCCAAGTCAATTTTTCTTTTATTTTTTTGAGAGTTTCGAAAGTGACATTTTTGCTAACAAAATGTTTTTGCTGGAAATGGTGAGCGCATGCGTAGCATAGTGTCACATCCACATCTCTCTATTAAGCTGTTCGGTTGAGTTGGCTGTGTGCGTCTGATCTTCGGTAATGCGCTCCCCTGCTACCTTCTGTTCTATGTATTACCTCTCTGGAGAGTTCGGTTTCCCAAGTGTCAGCGATCATCTTCATCGCGGCGTTACACCATCAGTACATTTACTGGGGTTTTAGCGCTGCTTTCAATAAACCAATTGTAGAATGTTGTGCTGTAACATGGGCACTATGCTTAAGTTATGCATTGCGGGTGGACGAATAAAGGTGTGACACACGAGAGATGTACAATACATGTGGAAAAGAATAAAGCGATTCGGAGTTCCTATTACTACACAAGTCTGTGTCTTTCATTACCACCAGCAAAACATCTACACCAGTGACTGTTATACTGTTCATTGACTTTGGCTTCGTTTCTGAGTACAACCCGTTACACGTAGAGACGTGCAGCTTACCAGTGGGTTGGGCTTACGCAGCAGGCGCTAATCACCTGGCAACGCAGCGTAAGCACAAAAATAAAGACAACACACAAACACCACATTACAAATTAAGATAAAATATAAAAATTAACATGATAATGTATAAATCCTTTCATTCATTATCTCCCGCTTATCCTCTATCAGGGTCGCGGTGGGGTTCCCCATGCCCATCCAGGGGAGAACGTCTCGGGCGCTGGGCAGATAGACCCAGGACAGGGCGCCAATCCATCACTGGGCACACACACACTCACACAGACACACTCTATATAGGGCAATTTTGAGATTTCAATTAACTTGATCCATGTTTTTGGACTGTGGGAAGAAACCGGAGAACCCGGAGGAAACCCACGCAGACAGGGGGAGAACATGGAAACTCCACCCAGATGGGGATTCGAACCAGGAATCCCTAGCGCTGAGAGGCGAACGTGCTAACCACTAAGCCACCGTGCCGCTAATGTATAAATAATTAAACCAAATTGCGGGCTCGATTATTATTATTAATTGTTTTTTTTTTTAATGCTTATTTTGTTAACCCTTGAGGGGCCGTTTAAGACTGCATCCGGCCGGGCCGGCACTTTGAGACCCCTGAATTAAAGTGATTAAATTAGCCCTAGGCAGCACGGTGGCTCTCAGTGCGGGAGAATCCCGGTTCGAATCCCAATCTGGGTGGAGTTTCCATGTTTTCCCCGTGTCCGCGTGGGTTTCCTCCCACAGTTCAAAAACATGGATGTAGTTCAATTGAATTCTCCTAATCATCCCATGTATTGAGTGTGTCTGTGTGTGTGTGTGTGTGTGTGTGACCAGCGATAGTTTGGTGCCCTGTCCTGGTTGTATCTGCCCAGCGCCCGAAACTTTCTCCCCTGGATGGGCATGGGGTACCCCCCCGCAATCCTAGCAGAGGATAAAGTGGAAGATGATGGATGGATGGATGATTAGCCCTACACTGTATATGTCACCAACCTAAAGATCTGCTTATTTCCTTTATATGTTGTACCAAATGTTGAAATTTTGAAATGCACTATAATTGTAATTCATTTGTATTTTGTGCTTGGAAAACTTTTATTTATGTCATACCTGAACATCATGCAAAATTATTTAAGAAATTTGTACTATTGCTTTGTTGTTTAGATTTTTTTTTATTTTAGAATTTGTTAAAATTTAGATAAAGCTGTGAGGAAGTTTGTTATTCCAATTAAACTCCCCAGCGCATGAGAAACTTTAACTCAGTATGTCTGACATACTCGACCCAACATTATAATGAACTGATGAGACACATTTAGTTACAAAAAAAGGTTTAGAGATATTCCTTCCTTTTGCAGATGTACAAATCACTTTTTTTCTGTGAACTAAAAGATGGTCAATTACAGATTTGAACCGATGTCTACAGTTTCCATAAACATGTGCAGTGCTATCATCTTTTGGACAAGAGCACTAAAAACTGAATTACAGACACCATGTGACTTGATTTTGTATTGTTAATAAGCCAAAATGTCTAGGACTTTCCTCCAGAGACTTAAACTATGTGCTGCACCATTTGTTTGAGGTTGTGTGGAAGTCTCTGACAGGGACTTGGGATCAGCTGTTGGGTGTTTTCTGGACAGCATCACAGCCCTCACTCAGCTGCTATCCCAGCCGCTGAAGAACAGCTGCTCAGAACAAAACAACCACTATTGAATTTAAGTGGCCATGTGCTTAACATGAAAGAAATTAGTCTTCCAGGAACCTATTTAATTTAATAAAAAGTGCATCTCCTTCCAAACAAACATTTGGAGCACTTTCATTTTCTGTGGTCTTGTAATTGTAAAATACTTTTCTTTCTGTTTTCTTACTTCACCCTCCGTTTTCCCATAACTTATTAACATAAAGGCTTGTGTTGTAACTATAACACATTTTTATTCAGGGTGATATACTTATAAATTTCAATGTTGTACATACAACCACACAATAAAGGGGCAATTTAGAGCAGTTAATTTGCCTTAAATCCTTGTTTTTAGACTGTGGGACAAAACCAGAGAACAGGGAGGAAACCAACGAGGACATGGGATAGCATAGAAACTTAACCAAGATTGTGATTCAAACCTGGATTCCCAGCGCTGAGTGGCTGAAAATGTACTAACCACTAAGCCATATCCTTTATTTTCATAAAATATATGTGCAATAAATAAAAGATGCCACTTTTGCAGACAAATCATACAAGTTTTCTCCACTCCAAACCAAAAACTTGTTGACAGCACCCACTGTTTGAGCCTCCGTTAGCAAGACCCCATCATGTAGCATCCATCATGTCTTTGGAATGTGGGTTTAGCCGTGCCTTAATTCATTACATTTTATCCATCTATGCACACTTATTCAATTCAAAAGCCGCAACACCCAGATGGTCAAATTAAATTAGCAAAATAGATAACCTCTCATTTTATCTTTTATGTGTAAATTAGCATTTAAGTATAATGCTTTGTTGAGAGTTCATCTAGATTGAGAAAAAATAAAAACCAACACATAAACTAAATTTAATTACCAAAAAGTCACATTGACACTTGTCCCGCCGAGCTCTGGTAACCAGTAAGTGGTGTGGGGTAAGCACTATGAAAGGAGATAGCGGGGATAAAAATGACTTTATATAAATAATAAGGCAAAAGCAAAGCATAACAGAACCACCTCAGAGCAGGGCAAACATAGCTGAGCTGACAATCTCTCACTGGGGAGAAGCTTAAATAACAATGAATGAACATGTGACTAAAATCAAATGAACAATGATTAACAAAGGCTAAATAAATGAACATAAATTTGAACCATGCAAAACACAATAATGAAAATCAAAACCAAAGCCTAATGCACTCATGACAACATTAAGCACAAGGCTGTTTTTAATGTTTGTAACTGCTCTACTAGTTCCATGTGTCAAATCCCTTTTTTCACATAAAAATGAAGTAGGCCAATACAACTGCCACATAACAGGTTGCCCCCTTTCCCCATTGCCAATGTCTAAAATTGGATCACGATCTGCAAAACTGATTTTACTGTAAATATGTGACATCATCTGCAGTCAGAATATCAATTGCATATTCCCTTCAAACTCGCAACATCTGTGACGTTGTGCAATGTGATGATAAAGCAATAATGCATGAGAAAGCATTTGTGAATAAATCATGAGAAAGAGGTTATTCTCAATAATGCACAACCTCGAATGCCTCATTGCTTGTGTAAAATGGATACCAATAAACTATAATGAAAAACAGGATTTAATTTGCAAAACTTATCCAGTTCCTTCCAGTTGGATGGTTTCAACTGGTAAACAGCAATCTCCAGTATGACCACAGATTCTTAAACAAAATGACTAAGCTATTTCAACACATTTAAATATTTCCCTTTAAACCATTTGAGTGTTGCTTTAACAATATGCTTAGGGTCATTGTAACATTTAGCAACAATTGCAAACAATTATGTGACCTCAGCACTACTTTTTAGGGGCTGCATAGTAAAGTGAGTAAACACTTATGCACATGCCACCGATATTTATATATGGTGTCATGTGCATATGTACAATGGTAATTATATTTATATGCAATAAAAAATGTTGGTTTAGCATATAGCTTATTAATGTCTTTTCATTTTTAGAAGCACATACTTTTAATGAAATTCATTCATTCATACATTATCTTCCGCTTATCCTCTATTAGGGTCGCGGTGGGGTTCCCCATGCCCATCCAGGGGAGAACATCTCGGGCGCTGGGCAGATAGACCCAGGACAGGGCGCCAATCCATCGCTGGGCACTTTTAATGAAATTCATTCATTCATTCATTATCTCCCGCTTTATCCTCTAGTAGGGTCGCGGTGGGGTTCCCCATGCCCATCCAGGGGAGAACGTCTCGGGCGCTGGGCAGATAGAACCAGGACAGGGCGCCAATCCATCGCTGGGCACACACTCACTCACACAGACACACTCTATATGGGGCAATTTTTTGAGAATTCAATTGACTTGATCCATGTTTTTGGACTGTGGGAGGAACCCGGAGGAAACCCACGCAGACACGGGGAGAACATGGAAACTCCACCCAGATGG
>JAFMOD010000170.1:2424884-2438568 GCA_019802435.1 Corydoras maculifer
CCCCCTATAGAGTGTGTCTGTGTGAGTGAGTGTGTGCCCAGCGATGGATTGGCGCCCTGTCCTGGGTCTATCTGCCCAGCGCCCGAGACGTTCTCCCCTGGATGGGCATGGGGAACCCCACCGCGACCCTAATAGAGGATAAGCGGAAGATAATGAATGAATGAATGAATGAATATATATATATATATATATATATATATATATATATATATATATATATTCCAGGTTCATATATATAGACATTCCAGGTCCACGAGAGCTCGTCAAATTCTTCCTAAAAGCATACAAATATAAGTAATGCAGTGTAAGTGTCTAAAAGGTCTATATATTACTTATAATATCCAATAGAGAGCAGTCCGATTTAGTGTTTCTATGCTAAATCTTAAAACAATTTGAAAAAGAAAGCATTTAATAACTATTATTATTATAAAAAAAGATTCATATTTATTAATAAATAAACCGCTATTTGTATGTAGTACGTAATATGTATAATATATATATTTAGTAAATAATAAAAAGTATAAAATACCATGAAGCACAATTGAAACAGAGCTCTATCCAAGTATGTGTCACTGAAATGTCACATCTTCTCTTAATTTATTAAATAAGTTGAGCCAAAACTGCACACACTCTTTTCTTAGGGTCAGTCACCATTGTTCGATATGCTGGTTGCTTGTACTTGGGCCAATTATCACACTTTCATGCGCCGTATTTTCTCCCATGAAATACCCGGCAATTATTTTAGGATTTTTATTTGTTTGAAAAGCATCCAACCATATGATTTTGCGTGGAAATCCATCAATGCATCCACTTATAGCAATTCCATATGGCTTTAATTTGTCGTAGCCATATATATGCCACACAAAATTTGGTCCAAGTGCGTTATACACTCGCCTGCGCAGCCATGCCCTGAGATCCACTCCTTCTCCATCAATTAGGCTCAATATTTGCCTTAATGTTACCCTGCTGGTTTTTATTCCGTGAAGTAGACATTTCTGAAGCATCCGTCTGTATTTGTGCAATTTGCCTGAGGTTGAAAGCTGACGCTGTATAAAAAAGGCCACTTCAGCTTAATCTGTTTTGTTTTTTCGTCTATAAAGTTGTTTTTTTTTTTAAAAATCTTAATGCCATGCTGATGATGCAGCAACAAAATGATTTCCTTATTACTAAATCCACTATTAACGTATGTGGTCCATACCACAAGATATTAAAAGTATTGGGTAGCAGAAACCAGAAACTTCTCAAGCTAGCAGGGTAAAATCACAAAAAAAGGTCAGAATTCTCAAATAAAAAGTCAGAATTCTGAGATAAAAATTCAGGATTCTGTGATAAAAGGTCAGAATTCTGATTTAGTAAGTCAAAATCTCAGAATTCTGACTTTTTTATCTTTTACTTCTAAATCTTTTTAATCTTTAATCTCTTTTTAATCTGTTTAATCTTTTTTTTCCTCTTAGTGGCGGAAACAGGCTTTCATACTTACCTCGTCCATGGTGTGTGTGCCTCGATGTAAAAAGCTACACATTTAGCTAAATAACAAAAAATGTAATTTATGTAAAATTTATGTAAAATTTATGTGAAAAAAATAAATAAAATGTTGGTCCAGGCAGCATGGTGGCTTAGATGTTAGCATGTTCACTTCTTAATGCTGGGGATCCAGGTTTGAATCCCAATATGGGTGGAGTGTTCATGTTCTCCACTTGTCCGTTTTTTGGTTTTCTCCAACAGTCCAAAAACATGGATTCAAGGTAAATTGGCTGCTCTAAATGGCCCCATATAGCCTGTGAGTGTTAGTGAATTCACTGACAGACTGTAAAATGTTCTCACCCGATGGACATGAGGAAACCGTCCCGCTCCCCTCATGGACAAGAGGGAACCACCCCCTCCCCCTCCTCCACCCTAGTAGAGGTTTAAGCGAAATATAATGAATTAATGAATGTGGGTCTAATCAAAGCATTAAATTCATTAAGTAATTTTAAGTTGTGACAGCTTATTTTAAAGGCAAAGAAAAAAAATCAGCAGGAGAAGGTAAATTCTTTAGCTCTCATTTGTAATTCTTACATCTAACATATTTAAAGTGTATTTTTTCTATTGCTTTTTTGTCCCACACTTTTTATTCCTTTAACACCAAAATTGGCTATTATGTAAATTTGGCGATGACGTCATATAGCGACTTATTGTGACTTTTAAGATCGCTAATAGCTAGTCTTCTTACCGAGGAGGTGATGACATTGGTATGCTTTTATTTTGAATTGTTTGCGGAAGTCTATTTGATTATGTCGACGGGCACATCAGCTGACACTATTCCAAATTCGTTTATAAGTCGCTCACGGGATGTTCAAACAAAATCCCACACAGAACTTCTGGAATTGAATATACTGTGGTATTTACCATTTTATTCAAACCAAACAGCTGCAGGTTTGGTCAAAGTGTGCAATGAGTCATGAAGAAACGACAACGCTTCTGTCAGATGAACGATCAGATTCAGACTCTCATTTACAGTAAGTACAATAAAAATCTTACAAATCTTACTTACAAAAAAGTAAGTACAATAAAAAAAAACGTTTTAACGCCTTTCTGCGATGACATTTTTATACTGTTTATGTAACATTTTTTGTTCAATACATCGGCAGTTGTAATAATAGGTCTTTATTGGCACGTTTAACCTGGAGTGAAAAATTGTGCTTACATGAGCTCTTTATATACACAATCTGTACAAACTCTAATTTGTGTATTCGTTAAAGTCTCTAAAAATATTATGTTTAGCTGAAAGTACTGATTTTTGATTGCTTTATAAATAGATACATACAATAATATAATAAAAATGATAACTATATCTCAAACTTGAATATTTTTTTAACAAAAGTGAGCAACCACAGGCTCCCAAACAGTGTTCAAAGAGGAGGTGTACTTTGTTCATTCGTTCATTCATTCAATCATTCCGTTTAATCCTCTACCAGGGTTGCAGTGGGTTCCCCGGCACGGGAACATTATTGTATGGGCACCATCCAGGGAAGAACGTTTTGAGCACTGGGCAGATACACCCGGGACAGGGCTCCAATCTATTGCTGGGCACAGACACAAACAAACACACTCTATATGGGGCAATTTCGAGTGTTCAAGTTAACCTTGACTCCATGTCTTTGGGCTTTGAGAGGAAACTGCAGAACCTGGACAAAACCCATGCTAACACGGGGAGAACATGGAATCTCAACTCAGATTCAAATGGGATTCAAATCTGGATCCCCAGCTCTGAGAGGCGAATGTGCTAACCACTAAGCCGCCGTGCCGCCTATTTGGTAAATGCCTATTTTAGAGAAGGTAACAATATACACTGCTCAAAAAATAAAGGGAACACTCAAATAACACATCCTAGATCTGAATGAATAAAATATTCTTATTGAATACTTTGTTCTGTACAAAGTTGAATGTGCTGACACCAAAATCACACAAAAATCATCAATGAAATTCAAATTTATTAACCAATGGAGGCCTGGATTTGGAGTCACACACAAAAAGTGAAAAAACACACTACAGGCTGATCCAACTGGATGGTCTTCTGGGGATCTTCTCCCAGATGTCCCAGATGTGCTCATTTGGATTTAAGTCTGGGGAATGGGTGGGCCAGTCTAGAGTTTCAGTGCCTTCATCTTGCAGAAACTGCTGACACACTCCCGCCACATGAGGTCTAGCATTGTCCTGCATTAGGAGAAACCCAGGTCCAAACGCACCAGCATATGGTCTTACAAGGGGTCTAAGGATTTCATCTCAGTACCTAATTGGAATTCAAGCTACCTCTGGTGAGCACATGGAGTGGCCCTTTAAAGAAATGCCACCCCACACCGTTACTGACCCACTGCCAAACCGGTCATGCTGAAGGATGTTGCAGGCAGCAGATCGCTCTCCATGGTGTCTCCAGAATCTGTCACATCTGTCACATGTGCTCAGTGTGAACCTGCTTTCATCTGTAAAGAGCACAGGGAGCCAGTGGCGAATCCTGGTGTTCTCTGGCAAATGCCAAGCGTTCAAGCATTTCACAGAAGTTTGATTTACTTGGAGTTATATTGTGTTGTTTAAATGTTCCCTTTATTTTTTTGAACAGTGTATAAAAAAGTATTAAAAATAATTTGAAAAAATGGTTATGTATGTATGTAAAGTTCTCTCTAGGGTTTAGGTCAGGTGAGGGCAGTTTAATTTTAGTTTTTTTTTTTTTTACTTTAAGTCCAGGCTAAATTTTTCCATATGTGTGTTTGTGTGAGTGTGTCTGCCCAGTGATAGATTGGAGCCCTGTCCTGGGTGTATCTGCCCGGCACCCGAAATGTTCTCCCCTGGGTGGGCATAGGGAACCCACGCGACCCTAGTAGAGGATTAAGTGGAAGATAATGAATGAATGAACGCCAAGTCCTTCAGGCTACACACTGGAATATGTTAATGCATGTTAAATAAATATTTAACAAATTTAAAAAAATATATATTATTATTATTATGGGGCGGCACCGTGGCTTAGTGGTTAGCACGTTCGCCTCTCAGTGCTAGGGATTCCTGGTTCGAATCCCCATCTGGGTGCAGTTTCCATGTTCTCCCCGTGTCTGTGTGGGTTTTCTCCTGGTTCTCCGGTTTCCTCCCACAGTCCAAAAACATGGATCAAGTCAAATGAGTTCTCTAAATTGCCCCATATAGAGTGTGTCTGTGTAAGTGAGTGCCCAGTGATAGATTGGCGCCCTGTCCTGGGTGTATCTGCCCAGCGCCCAAAACGTTCTCCCTTGGATGGGCTTTGGGAACCCCCCCGCGACCCTAATATAGGATGGAGCGGAAGATAATGGATGAATGGATTATTATTATTATTAACACTGTAATATTCTATTTGCCCTTTTGTGTGTTAAGTAAATATTTAAACAAATTAAAATGGCAGAGTTTTTTTGCATTTTTACTTGTAAAACAATTCTATAAATGATGTCTATAATTGATCTGCTAAATGTTTTTCAATCTTCAACTTTTTATAGAGAGGAAATCTGGTAGCAGACACTCACCTATAATGTATTATTTATCTTCTGTCTGTCAGACTTTGTGTATGGATTAAGGTTGATACGTGTCACGTGCTTTCAGATTCTAAACCCAAAACATTTTTTTTTTCTATAGAAAAGTAAAAAATGGGAATCTATACTTGGCCACATTTGCAGCTGTTCTTGGACCGCTTAGTTTTGGCTTTGTGCTTGGCTATAGCTCTCCTGCTATTCCAGATCTGCAGCGAATCTATGATGAGAGACTAAGACTGAACGCTGAAGAGGCTTCCTGGTTTGGGGTATAATCCACAATTTTTTGTTTTGTCTAATTGAGTATATTTTATTGAGGTGAACTGTTACTGTGAACTGCAAAATAGTTAAGTGGGTCTTTCGTGACATAATCTAGTCCAGGGGTTCTTACATTTTTTGACCTCGGGGCCCAATTTGTGGAACACGAAGTGGCCCGAGGCTCAGTCACCGATATCCTGATCAAAATTATAATTATTCTAAATCTTGGTCTAAATCTTGGGCCTGCTTCTCAGACATGATCAGATCCAGTCTGGGAGGAATAGGGGAAAGGCTCACTCTTAGAGTAGCCTCCAGTGTTGCTTTGAGTCTGTTTCTGGCTTTGGTCTTGGTTGTGGCCACAATGGAGAATCCTGACTCACACAGGTATGTAGTTGTAAAAGAAAGGAGTTGTTTCACAGCCCTCAGTGCCAGACATTGGTACTCCTTAGAGACAGAAATCCATAAGGAACCCATGTCCAGTTTGCTCAATTGCAACTTTAAAGTGCTGTCAGTGGAAACTTCCAAAAGCTGGGATTCCAGATGTGAAGGCAAAGCAACATCATTTGCTGTGGTATCCACAGAAAATTGGTCCAAAATCCACATCTGTCCCTCCCTAGGATCTTCAGGAAAATATTCATCTAATTTCTGTGCCAGTTGAGAGGTGCTGGGAGACACAGTCGCTGATCTTCACCTGAGGAGAGTTTTCCAAAATCTCAAAAAGAAGTGAAAACATGTCTATTCTCTTTTCCTGTGTCCTTTTTGTCCACAAAGCAAGTTTTTTCTTAAAAGCTTGAACTTTGTCTGCAACAAAAAATATGTTGCTATTTGTTCCTTGAAGTGAGGTGTTCAGCTGATTTAGCAGTGGTATCGACAGCGGCAGGAATAGCAAAGTCCTCTGCTATAGTAAAGGCATGTTTACTTTGTGCCACACGTCTGGCTACAAGATAGCTGGCTTTTAAAGCACACTTAGAGTTTAGAGTCAGTGATACAACAGACCTTTTCTGCACCTGTAGACCATTTTCTTTCCTCTGGAAAAATTCCACTGACTGACTTGGCTTGGTGTTAATTTTAGACTGTGTATTTTATGATTAAAAATGATGTAATGTATATCACGCATCATAGGTATGTGAAGTGGTCAGAGGTGTGCATTATTGTCAATGGTGACATGACTGGACAAACTGCTCAACCAATCAGATTTAAAGACCGGAACTTCCCGTTTTATAATCTGCAATGATATAAATTGTATATTGGAATGGTTTTGATTATGTTTTTATGATTTCAGTCTGTGGTGGCTATTGGAGCCTGCTTTGGAGGTCTGCTGGGAGGATGGTTGGTCGAAAAAATTGGGCGGAAGCTGAGTCTCATGTTCTGTGCTTTACCCTTTATTTTCGGTTTTACGATCATTGTTGCTGCTCAAAACCACTGGATGCTGTATGTGGGCAGAACACTTACTGGTGTGGCTAGTGGAGTAACTTCTTTGGTTGTACCTGTAGGTTAATTACTATATACTCCCTGTATTGCTTTTTATTCACATTTTTTCTCTTAACACATAGACCTGTTAATAAATTAATTTAGCCCAATATAACCCTTCATTTACAGAAAGGCTTGGACACTTTAAACAATTTGAAGAAATAGTACTTTTTATTATATTATATTACCTACATATAACAGACCAAATATCTAAGAAACAAATTCAAGTGTTCATATGGTAACAAATAAATTTTTATTTTTCCCACCCAGATTGGGAATCAAACCTGGACCCCTAGTGTTATAAAGCAAATGTGCTAACCACTAAGCATGCAACCCTCACTTTGTTATATAAAATGTAAATAAATTTAGAAAATAATGTAACACATTATTGTTAGACAATTTAACAGGTAACGAGAGAGGTCACCAATATACAGTATTCTTTCACCTATTCCAGGAGTTATGTTCCAGAGACCCTCTGCAATAGGTGAAAAAATAGTTGTTATATTAATTTTATTATTAATATATTTTATCCATCCATTATCTTCCACTTTATCCTCTACTATGGGCTGGGGGGGTTGCCCATGCCCATCCAGGGGAGAACGTTTCAGGCGCTGGGCAGATACACTCAGGACATGGCACCAACCTATCGCTGGGCACACACTCACTCGCACACACAAACACACTCTATATAGGGGAATTTTGGAGAATTCAATTGACCATGATCCATGTTTTTGGATCGTGGGAGGAAACCGGAGAACCCGGAGTAAACCCACGTGGACACGGGCAGAACATGGAAACTCCACCCAGATTGGAATTCGAACCCGGATCCCCAGCACTGAGAGGCGAACATGCTAACAACTAAGCCACCATGCTGCCCATTAATATATTTTTATTAATATTTTCCTTGGTCTTTTAAACAACTTTTACCACATTTTTAACACATTCACACTCTTAAACCTATGGTATTTTAGCAACATATATGCCACAAAAACCCACGATATGGGTTACCCATATGTAGTCATAAGATGTGAACCAATGATCTAGAGGACAAAAGTGTAAAAATTGGTGTGTTCTAAAATTCATTTATTGGAAACTGTTAAGTTTAATGGCTCATTGCACTCTAAAATGAAAGCATGTACAAAGCAATTGTTTTTTTTAGAAATCAAAGCGAAGTCTGCTGCAGCCATTACGTGTTATGCAAAGAAGTGATATTCAAAAAAAGTTGTGTCCAAATTTTTATAATATAATAAATATGCTTTAATGCACAGACCATGGGTCATCTACATGCATGTAAAGATAGCATTTAATTATTTTCATTATCAAAAGTGTATGACATATTTTGAAGTGGAAAATCAGCCAAGGTTGAAATTCCTTAACAGCAAACAAACCCGTTTTGTAAAATTGTGTACATAAACAATTATTAATCCACAGCTCTTCTTGCAAATTTTCTATGCATAGTTTTTTGGGATGGTTTGTGTCAATGAAGCCTCACTTAATCTTCTACCATAACTAGGGTTGCCACCTGTCCTATAAAATACACAGTCATCCCATATTTGGCACATAAACGATTTGATCTTAAATAAACATGTCTGTCACACACATGTGAAAAAAAACGCTAAATGTAACAATAACGCTCTAAATCTACAATTTAATGCTCTTCCAAACACCGGCACTGTACATAATTTATACCTAAATATGTCACAATGACACAACAGAAAGAGGAATATGACGTGGGTTCTCTATATTTGTTGTAAAGATTACAAAAAGCCTTTAGTGTATTTCGTGTCATTTTTTTTATTTGTGAGAAATACAGTGTTCAGTGATCCATCCATCCGTCCATTATCTTCCGCTTTATCCTCTATTAGGGTCGTGGGGGGGGGTTCCCCATTAGGGTCGTTGGGGGGGGGGGGGTTTCCCCATGACCATCCAGGGGAGATCTAGGGCACTGGGCAAATACACCCAGGACAGGGTGCCAATCTATCCCTGGGCACACACTCACTCACACACACACACAGAAACACACTACAAATGGGGAAATTTGGAGAGTTCTTGATCCATGTTTTTGGACTTTGGGAGGAAACAGGAGAACCCGGAGGAAACGCATAACATCCAGACATGAGATGAACTACTAACATGAGAAATAAGAACATAACTGCATTCTCAATTTAAATTCCATATGTTTTAAATTGAGGGCGGCATGGTGGCTTAGTGGTTAGCACATTTGCCTCTCAGTGCTAGAGATGCCCGGTTCAAATCCCAATCTGGGTTGAATTTCCATGTTTTACCCGTGTCCACGTGGGTTTCCTTCCACAGTCCAAAAACATGGATCAAGCTAAATTGAATTCTCCAAATGGCCCCATATAGAGTGTGTGTGTCTGTGTGTGTCTGTGTGTGCCTAGCGATAGATTGGCGCTCTGTCCTGGGTGCATCTGAAACGTTCTCCCCAAATGGGCATGGGGAACACTCCGTGACCCTAGTAGAGGATAAAGCGGAAGATAATGGATGGATAGATGGATGGTTTAAATTGGTTTAAAATTGGGTGTTTGTTTCAAACCCACCACTTACAAAAAAAATCAACTTCATTTAAATTTTAATCTCACTGTTGAACATGGCCTCAGTTTAGCCCCAGAGCTACTGCTGACCATTTAGAATACATATTAGTAATTGCTTTATTGTTCCACTTTCATATTTTGCCTGTAAGCCTAATTGTAGCTATGATATTGACAATAGTTATATACCTACTATAATGAGTTTGCTAAATCACTAAAAGGGACTACATACACACTTTTTTTTACTTGTTACTTCAGGTGCAACTAGTTTATTATTCTTTCTTTCTTTTTTTCGTGCTGTAGCTCTACATATCGGAAACATCTCATGAACGTGTACGAGGAACAATGGGCTCTTGTGTCCAGCTTATGGTTGTGATTGGAATACTGGGAGCTTATATAGCAGGTAATACAGTTAAACCATCTAACTACTTCAGTTCAAACCTCAAATTTCTTTAAGTTTAATTTCAGTTTTTTTGCCTTCCAGGGTTCTAATGCTAGACATCTAGCTTCATGCTTATTTTCCTTTTATTTTAAGAAGAGTGATTCGAGTATTTTAAACAAAGATTACATAAACCGATGTGTGAAAGAAAATAGAATCCGATTTAGGCTGCTTAAGCGAAAGTATTTAGAAATAGTGTTTAAAAGCCAGTCACACATTTGTGGTAAAAGCACACTTATTTTTAAGTGAGGCATCAAGAAAGTCTAAAGGTGTTACTAGCAAGTTTGCTTGTGCAAATTTCACAGAATTTCAAGTGTTCCAAATAAAGCCTAAGTCCAAAACTCTGAATTGTACGTTGTTATTGTTGTGAAGGGATAGAGTAGTTGTGGCAACTGTTGTTTGAGCTGTGGAAAGTTTTAATTGTAAATACCTGTCGTGGCAACTGTAATTTATAAGCAATTATAGTTCTTTATAAAATGGGCAGTTCTGATCCTTAAATCTTATTGACTGAGCTGTTTGTCCAGCTGTGACATTTGCATACAATATTGCATGCAACAATAATGCATACCTCTGACCACTTCACATTCATATCATTGCATGATATAAACATTTTTTGAAATCATGTACAATTTAATAGAAATATGTAGCTATAGATGAGTATCACTAGTGGGCAGCACTGCTCCAGAGGTTCTCAATGGGGTTGAGGTCAGGGGAGAATAGGGGCCACACCATAAGTTTGTCTTATTTTATGCCCACAGCAGCCAGAGATGCAGATGTGTTCTTTGCAGCATGAGACATACATTATGTTGGTCATGGAGTAATGTTTTGGGCTGAAACCATGGGGAGAGAGATTGTCAGCCCCTTTAGGATCCCTGAAGGGGTAAAGATGACCTCCATAATATATGTGGAGTTTCTCAAACAGTACTTCCTGCCATGCTTCAAGAAGAAGAACCGTGCATTCCGCAGCAAGATCATTTTAATGCATGATAATGCAAAGAACATTGTTGCAAAGAACACATCTGCATCTCTGACTGCTATGGGCATAAAAGGGGACAACCTTATGGTGTGCCCCCCCCCCCCATGCTCCCCTGACCTCAACCCCAATGAGAACCTCTGAAGCATCATCAAAAGGATGACAAAAAACCTGACAAATTCAATTCGAACAAGGGATCCTATGTGCAAATGTAACATCACCTACAATAAATTTTTGACTTGAAAACGGTTTGATTTCAGTTTGTAATAACCTGCTAATGCTTATAATTTCTTTATAAAAATGAAAAGGTTGAAAACTCTGCTGTACATAATAATTTCGAACATGCATTTTGAGTGTTTTAATTTTTCAAAAAAATATACTGCTATCATTGGCAGTTTGTTTCAAAAACCTTTCAATTGTACTCTAATAGTTGATGACTGGAAAATTACAGTGACTGCAATTTATATAGGTAATTTTGGAAAATCTAAGAAAATATGATTTGCATAATAATTTGAAACACAGTGTAGTGTGTTTATGCCTCATTACTTTATTATAAAATGGGTAGTTATGGTCCTGAAATCATTATTGACAATAAGACACACCACTGACCGCTTCAATGCGCTATATACAATACTTTTTTTTTTCATTTTTGTTTTTAAATTTTTTACGTTTTTTACAAACTGCATTTTGTAATTTGCCCTCTAGATGGCTGTATTTCATTGTTAGAGAAACCTGTCATTCAGCGTTCAGTTTTCATTTTAAAAACCGGACTAAATCACATCACACCAGTTTATTAACGTTAATGCTTTTAATAAAAGCTTGATCATGTGGATTTCATAGGTCTATTCCTGGACTGGGGATGGTTGGCCATCGTCTGCTCTATTGCGCCAACATCGATGCTTGTGCTCATGTGCTTTATGCCAGAGACCCCACGCTACCTGTTGGCACAAGGCAAAAGGCGAGAGGCAGAAGAGGCTCTGCGCTTTTTTCGGGGATCTGATGTTCCGGTTGAGTGGGAGTGTACCAGGCTAGAGTCAGCTTCTCAGTATGAGGTGGAATGTTTCTGATTCTGTATACTAAATTATATTTAGTTTTAGATTTGGTAGATACTGTTAAATGCATTTAAGCCTTCATTGGGATGTGCTGGCATGTTAAATGTATCACATTCACATTTAGCCATTTAGCAGACGCTTTTATGCAAAGCGATTTACAAATGAGAGAATAACCCGAATAAATAATTATAATTAAAATTTTAGAAAAAAAGAATTAAGAATTAATAATACACTTTTCCCTGATCTAATTTTTTTAGAAAGGGTCTGTATACTTCCACTCATTTTCAGTGATCACCAGAATTTTTGAATGTCACCAAACAATTAAATGAAGCTCATGGCAAATGCTCTTGCTTTTGGAATTGTCTGCTCCATCCCCAAAGCAGACCCATAATTAGGGTCACAACTATTACTGAAGAAATTCCAGTAGATGCCCTAAGATTAGATTCCTCCATATGGGTTGTTCCTGTTTTACCATTTTGGTCACAGTATTCTGCACATTGGAAAGTAGCTTATTTGAGTGTCTTCTCAGTGTGTAATTAAACAAAGGTCTTAATCCAAGGACAGCATGTTGTACAAGTGTCCACTGCTGGCATGTGTATGAGTCTTAGCAAAGTAGCATTTGGTATTGATTCAAACACTTTGCTCGTGAACATTGGCAGCTTACATGAAATCTATCCGTCAAGTCACCGAGAAATCCTACTCTAGCAGAAGGAGAACAGCTATACACAGAATCCGCTCCCATGAAAAACTTACAGGCAGCTGTTAGGCTTTAGTTAGTGCAAGCTTTAGCAATCGAGAGACATGTCCTGCAACAGCAAGTAATGTATTACCCTTAGGAGTTTTGTAAATGTGAGGTGAAGGGGACTTCAGAAGGGGACTCATGTGAGAAGCCAGCTCGCACTCGGTCTCTGAACTGAACTTTAACCACTATCATAGGAGATAACAGTGATGGAAAATATTCAACCTTAATGGTCAAAACTGTTTTCTACATCATACCACATTGCAAACAAGACCCTCCTATCGATTCCCCCCCGAGCATAAACCTCTATTAAAATAATTTTTTTTTCATTAGATACAACTGCTCTCCCTCACATCTGTTGGAGTTTTCACAGAAAAGTTTGTTTTCCTAAATTGTAAGTGATTCTGGCGACTAAAAATGTTTCTACAGTTAATGTTCAACCACATTTCATATCTTGATTTGCACCAATCTTCATCTTTGCAATTCATGTATGAACATATTGAGCCATCTGACAGAACAAAATCTTCACATACATTTGTAGCTGAGCATCCAACATGGCTAGAAATGCGGAATGTAAGATTAAAGTTTATTTAACATTTCTAAGGTAATGCTGTAACAGTCACAAGAAATGTGCAGTATTATACTATTACCTGAACCACAATGCAATGTATTTTACTTTAATATATAGAACTTACTTTACACTGCCACTTTACTTTTTCTTTTTCTTTCTTTCTTTCTTAATTTTACTGCTCTAATTGTTGCTATTTAAAATTTTTTTACTTCTATTACCCTATACTGTAATGATATTTCACAAAAAAAAGAAACAATTTAAAAGATTAAAAAAAAAAAAAAAAACAATGACAGTGTTGCCACCACTGAAACATATGTGTAGGAAAAGGACCTGTCTAAATGAATATTATTATTTAAAATAATTAGGATTTGGTTATGGATGGCATAGTGACTTCGTGGTTAGTACGTTTGCCTCCTGGCACAGGGGAACCAAGTTGGCACACTGTCCTGGGTTCATCTGCCAGGCGCCTAAAACATTCCCCCCTGGATGGATATCTGGAAACCCCCCCCCCCCCTTGACCCTAGTCCCTAATAAAGAATTAAGTTTGAAGATGAGGAGTTGGTTATGTAATACTTGTTACTGTTGGCCAGCTGTGATAACACT
>JAFMOD010000170.1:2439556-2470468 GCA_019802435.1 Corydoras maculifer
GGGCTGAATAATTTTGCACATCGCACTTTTCAGTTTTTTATTTGTAAAAAAATTGTTGATTCATGTATAACTTTCATTCCACTTCACAATTGTATACCACTTTGTGTTGGTCTTTCACATTAAATTCCAGTGAAATATATTTATGTTTGTGGTTGTAATGTGACAAAATATGGAAAAGTTCAAGGGGTATGAATACTTTTGCAACCCACTGTATGTATACCAAGTTCTTGAGCTTAAAACAAGAGGAACAAAGCCAAAGTATTGCTACACTTAGGGCTGCAACTAATGATCTGATAATCGATTAATTAACCGATTATTTTTTCGATTAATCAGATAAATTTCAAGAAATGTCTTTATTAAATAGGTCAATAAATTTACAGTATTAGTTTAAAGCATCTAAGTAGCCCAAAGAGCAATTAAACACAAATCTCACACACACACTGACAATATGTAGCATTGTGTGTAAAAAAATACTAAATTACATAAATTTGAGTAGCTCTAATATGTTACCTAATCCCCATCTAAATGCAATTCCTCCTACCTCACTCCCATAGAGGGTAGTGCCTTCATTCATACTTACCACCATTGTGTACAAGTTGTATGTATTTATAAAGCACATTTAAACACTGCTTAAGCTAATTAAACGAAAATAAAAAGTAACAAACGTTCTCCATCACGGTCATTGTCCAGTTAACAACCAAAAACAGTATGAAGCGTATTTTGCCGGTTCTCATAGTGTGAGGGCACCGTTATGTTGATTCACTTCAAAACAAAAGAAACTCAGGATATTGTAGTGATTTACTCTGGTGTTCAGCTCATT
Source organism: Corydoras maculifer (assembly GCA_019802435.1). Lineage (NCBI taxonomy): Eukaryota > Metazoa > Chordata > Actinopteri > Siluriformes > Callichthyidae > Corydoras > Corydoras maculifer. Next base: position 2,440,377 of record JAFMOD010000170.1, read on the forward strand.
CATCCTCATCGGTGACTCCAACATGTTTCCGTTTTAGGTGGTGCATCATCACCGTGGGGCTCTGTGCAGGTCAAATTATTTTCGCAAAGTTTGCATGTTACACGTTCTTTACTTTCTCAATTACATCCTGATTCTAAGAACCCTTTTATAGTAGTTTTTAACTGTGTATAGTAAAAGACTTAAATTCCAGTACAGTAGATGTCTTTAAAATGACGGATGACCACAGCTGTTACAAAGTAAACTGCAAATTATGGATTAGTTCATCAGTGAAAGTACAAAAAATGTTTTCTTTGTACTTTTATCAGTATAATTAATGTTTAAATTATTTAACAACATACAGTTTGCTGCTATTGTGGACCCTTTTTGACTAAAAAGATTCGTAAGCAAGAATAAATATGTATTTTTTAAGATAATTTTAAGAAACATGATAAATAACATGAAAGTAAATAACATGAAAGTAACATGATAAATTTACTCACTATATTTGGATATAATTTTACTTGATTCATGTACAGTGGGTTGCAAAAGTATTCATACCCCTTGAACTTTTCCATATTTTGTCACATTACAACCACAAACATAAATATATTTCACTGGAATTTAATGTGAAAGACCAACACAAAGTGGTATACAATTGTGAAGTGGAATGAAAGTTATACATGAATCAACAATTTTTTTACAAATAAAAAACTGAAAAGTGCGATGTGCAAAATTATTCAGCCACCCTGAGTCAATACTTTGTGGAACCANGCTGAATAATTTTGCACATCGCACTTTTCAGTTTTTTATTTGTAAAAAAATTGTTGATTCATGTATAACTTTCATTCCACTTCACAATTGTATACCACTTTGTGTTGGTCTTTCACATTAAATTCCAGTGAAATATATTTATGTTTGTGGTTGTAATGTGACAAAATATGGAAAAGTTCAAGGGGTATGAATACTTTTGCAACCCACTGTATATGCACAGCATAGCGTAGAAAACGTGGTACAGGGCGTGGTAGCTCAGTCGTTAAGGTGTTCCAGGCCCACTAATGTTACCAATTTGGGTCCTTTAACATGACTATTAACCCTCAATGCTCCAGGGCTGCTTTATGTAACCCTGTGTTCTGACCCCATGCATTAATTTGGGATATTTGTACGTCACATTGGATGAAAAACCTCTGCAAAATGAACAAATGCAAATGTGACGTAAATGTAAACATAATTCATAAGTTAATTGAGGTGGTCGTTAAATGTATTTATTCCTGATGACAGAATGTCAGTCTTGCCACAGTGGCTGTCGGAGCCACTCAAGTAATCTTTACAGCAGTGGCAGCTGTTATTATGGATCGAGCTGGAAGAAAAGTTCTTCTTATCCTGTCAGGTTAACAATCCCAACATTTACACTTATTTTAGCTTAATACTTCTAAATGAAATAAAGACATGCTTTTAAACAATCCATATTCTTTCTCCCTGCTCTGTAGGTTTTGCTATGTGTGTAAGTGAAGCAGCATTTGGTGCTTATTTTAAGCTGTATGCACTGAATCACACTAACTCTTCACTGTCCAGCACATTGTTGGGAGTCCAGGACACTGTCAGTAATGACCCTTATGCAGATTTTACTTGGCTTGCACTTACAAGCATGACTGTATTTATAGCAGGCAAGTAGAATTTTCTTGGCTAACACAATTTGGCTATACAATGGTTAATAAAAACATATTAATAGCAGTTAATTTTATAGAGTGTGTGTGCGTAATTGGTCTGTCAACCATTCAGATCTGTCTCTTATTGAGCATGTGTGGCAAAGCAGAAACAAACCTGAGCTTTGGTTACTGACTGTATTTTTAAATGTGTTTCCAAACATTTTAATGACTATTCCATATCATCAATAATGTATATTTGTAAGGTAATGCATAGTTGCTCACATCCTATTTTTTTAACATCGTGTTTCAGATGCCTAATAATTATTAAAATGATGCCGACTCATTATCTTATCGAAAAAATAAAATGTTTGTGTTCCTTAGGGTTTGCACTAGGTTGGGGCCCTGTACCATGGCTTGTGATGTCTGAGATCTTTCCCATCAGAGTGCGAGGTCTAGCCAGTGCAGTCTGTGTACTTACCAACTGGAGCTGTGCTTTTATTGTTACCAAGACCTTTCAAAACCTCACGGTAAATGAATTGTCTTTGTATTTTAAAGTTTCTTAGCAATTGTGGCATAGGTAGAAGGGGGTTCAGTAACGGGAAATTGGAAGGAATGACGACTGGAGACAGGATTTTACACCAATGAATGACTTTATTTCTCACACATACAGACATATCGGGATTTACAGTACATTCTCATGTAAACGTGCCGTGTCTACCATCCCACCAGCGAGTCAGTCTCTCCCCATGAGGCATGTGATGTTCTCGATTTTAAAGAATGCACACTTCATTAGGCAGAGTCGTGTAAGTGTTGTCATTGGTGCATTAATAAACCATATTGAAAGTCCATTATCAATTGCTCTACCTTGTCCCCCACGCCACGACGATCCTGCCACAGCAATTCCGTGCTGCTTATTAAGCACGAGTCTATTTTAGGTAACCAAGAACACACAAATACAAATCATGTTCACACTCTTTGACTTAAATTAAGTGAGCATCTGAGCCACTGTGCCAGGGCAAGTGCACTATAAACCGCCACTATATCAGGAATTGTGTGATCACATCATTTTAAACTGCCCAATTTTCCAATAATATATTTGGTTCCGACATTAGGCATTTTTTCCACAGAGTTTTGTTAACTGCTGTCCCGTTATGTTCTCATATGTAATAGCTCTCAAGTTACCCAGTTATGCTTTCTTTTGTTTAAAGTGGCTAAAGTGATATCTAATTTCACAGGATCTTCTAACCAGTGCAGGGACATTCTGGATGTTCTCATGTGTCTGTGCACTGAGCGTCGTCTTCACAATTTTCTTCGTCCCAGAAACCAAAGGCAGAACCCTGGAGGAAATTCAGTTCCACTTTACAGGGCATTAAATGCTAAAGCTAAAATTCCCATTTCGAAAGTAAGGTAGAAATGTTTAATAGTTGATTTAAGGTGTTTTCCAAAGAATTTTTTTTCATAAAAGGCACTTTAAGGGTATATTAGGTATGTGAAGATTTCCACAAACAGCTATGTTAAAATAAGTGAATTTTGTGCTTGCCGGCTCATGTCTAGATCCCAAAAGATTCCAACATAGTTTAGTAAAACAGTATTGTTTATATTGGTAACAGTGCGTTTATATTGGTCTTGATTTAGATTTGTATTCAAAAAATATTTGTGGTGATATATTTGTTTTTGATATTTTGGATGACCTGTCATACACTTTATTACTTAATTAGGTCACTTAACAAATTGTAATATAAATTGTGGGATTTTTTTTATTTGAGTGCATACATGTTTACAGATATACCAAAGATGCAGCAAAGATAAATAAACTTCTCTTTAATGTATTTCTCTCATTCATCTCGTTATTTGTTTTGCTTTGTAAATATTTACTCTCAATTTGACAAAAGGCTACATGTTTATTCTAAAGTGATGTATTTTCCCTTCTGTGCTCACACAGACGGCACGGTGGCTTAGTGGTTAGCACGTTCGCCTCTCAGCGCTAGGGATTCCCGGTTCGAATCCCCATCTGGGTGGAGTTTCCATATTCTCCCCGTGTCCGCGTGGGTTTCCTCAGGATTCTCTGGTTTCATCCCACAGTCCAAAAACATGGATCAAGTCAATTGAATTCTCAAAAATTGCCCCATATAGAGTGTGTCTGTGTGAGTGGCATCCAGCAGTGGATTGGCGCCCTGCCTAGCGCCCAAAACGTTCTCCCCTGGATGGGCATGGGGAACTGAGGAAATTTTCCTCCACATTTAACCCTTCTGTGAAGTCAAACACAAATATACACGCCTTACTCAAGGGCACCTCAGCCATAGTACTTAGTGGGACTGGGAATCAAAGAAGGGACCTTCAGGTCGCAAAGCTGGGAATCAAAGAGGGGACCTTCAGGTCGCAAAGTGTCTGAGTGTTAGAACAGTTGGTTTTTAGTGAACCTATAAAAAAAAGTTTTATTGTATCATATGATCATGTTTAATTTCTTTTTTTTTTTTTTAAATAATTAGAATATTGTTTTATATATAAATAATTATATATAGCTATTTTTTTTGGTAGAGAAATGTTGCATTGTCAGTAATTTCTTTGATATCAGAGTAATATTTATAAAAAAAGAATTTTTAAAAATGTTTTCCACATTTTTTGCTGCAAAGTCATCCATGCACCTGTGTTTGGGGGCTGTCTTAGACGAAGAAAGACACATCCTACTGTGGGTTGTCTACATTATATCCCCCATGTTCCCAGAACAGCCAGTCTTCCCTTTTGTCCCTTCAACAATTTGCTGTCAGAGCTTATACTTTTAGAGCTCCGTGTGCAACATGTTGCTAGTCGTGGTAATTCTCTGTAGCATAGTGCTCTGGACACACTCATTCAACTCAACTGATATACACCCTCAGCTGGATTTTGATCTAGAGCAGGTAAGTACTGCCATGTGAGAATTTTTTAATTGTTATGATAACCAACAGTAATTTAATCAAATAATTTAATTTGCTAATAATGCTGACTTTATGCCTTGTGTTTTCTTGTTGATTACTACTCTGCCGGATTTTATTTTAGCAAAACATAATTTCAGTCATTTTATAAATACTGTAAACTATGTGTTTTTCAAATTGGCAAACATTTTTGTTTTTGGAAGAATCTGAATCATTTTTTTAAGATAACACACCAAAAATCACTATAAACCCTAAATTTCAATACTGAAAATGACATTATTGGAATTATGGTAAATAAATTAATTATGCTACACAAAAAGAGCAACAGTAAATCTAAGCGTAAGATGTTAATTGGATTTTATATAAAAGTTTTTTTTTCCAAATATTTTGTTGACCAAACAATTTTCACATATTAAGAATATAAAGTCTATATTCCACTTTATGTGGACTTGGACCTCAAGATTGTGAAGTGGAATACTGAAGGAAAATTGTAACAACCAAGAACACAGGAAAAAAAAAACTAGATATATTCTGAGAATTCAGTGGAGAAATTACTTAACTTCTACACAGTTTATGCCTAAAAAAAACATTTTAGTGACACAGGGGCCCAATAGTTAGCAGCTCCACCTCACAGCAAATGGTTTGTGGATTAATTTTCAGTTGGGACAGACAAAAAGTCCTCGCTGTGTGGAGTCTGGGTTTTCTTCCTGCCTGTATGGGTTTTCTTTGGGGATTCCAGTTGCCTGCTGCATTGCAAAAATCATGCTAATAAGTAAAATGGTTATACTAAATAGCCCAAATCACTGTATCACTTTTAACTATTCTTATTGGGAAATGGCCACTGATTCTCGCCAGACATTAAACTCCCGAATAAACATGCAAACAAACAAACCCTAATCTAATTAGTTGTTGATAATGCAATTAGATAAGCACAAGTCAACAGCATAATGAATTTAATGGGAGTATACAGATTAAAATTACCTAGTTTTTAGATCTTGTCCTAATTAAATGTTTAGTTACCTTGAGCTGTGTAAGAAAATAAAACAATTTAAAAACAGATTATGGATGTGTATAATGTTCTGAAACATACCAACTACATTGAGCACCTACAGGAAATATTTCATAACAGTTAGAAGATTCAAGCACTCAAATGAAATCATTTACCAATGTTTATATCTGCCCATGTAAATGATTAAACAGTGTGTTCAATAAATGAGTGAACACTAAGTAGTTTAGATTGCTTATAATCAAAACTTATATAATAGTTATTATTTCTTCATTTATATTATTATAATATAATACAATGACTTAATTCTTGAGGTGCCATGTCATTTTTATCATAAAATTTTCTTCCTCAACACTTATTCTACTTATTGAACTAGAACAGATTTTTCTGTTTCTCTGTAGCTTAGATGTTTAAGCCTGAAATGACTTACATAATATGTAATATAATATAAACCTTTAAGGGTCCACCTAAAAACTCCCCGTTATGTCGATATTTTAAGAAAGAAACCTTGGGAGGACCGAGGCTCAATGAGGGATATGCTTATGCCAACATATTGCCAGTTTGTTTTCGATATATATATATATATATATATATATATATATATATATATATATATATATATATATATATATATATTGCCCAGCGATGGATTGGCGCCCTGTCCTGGGTCTATATGCCCAGCGCCCGAGACGTTCTCCCCTGGATGGGCATGGGGAATCCCACCGCGACCCTGATAGAGGATAAGCGGGAGATAATGAATGAATGAATATATATATATATATATATATATATATATATATATATATATATATATCCTAATCAATTTTGTAGATGACCTCCAGTCTTTACCATCTTTACTGATGTACTAAACTAAGATTGTTAGTTTGCAGGCGAATGGTACCGTGTTGGAATGGCATATGATTACCCCCTATTCATTCAGTTCAAAGACAAAATGCAGATCATAAAAGGATTTTTGGTCCAAAATGAAGATGGAGGCGCCAACCTCACAATGTGGAGCATGAATTGGTATAAATTTGTAATTTAACCTTACATGGTTAATTCAAATACTGTGATTATTATTATGAGCTCTCTTTATTTTTACTTTCAGGCAAAAAAATAAATGCATTCCTGATTTTTATGTATATGAAAAGACAAATGAGCCTGGACTTTTCACTTATTTCAGTCAAAGTAAGTCCAACATATCTCATGTCTTGTGTGAGATAATACTTTTTTATGAGATAATACTACTTTTATAAAATGTTTTATACTAAAGCTGCACAGAGTCAGTTCTATTGACACAAAACTTATTTGTCTTAATTTTCCCCACAAGGACATAGAATTGAGAAAGACATCACAGTGTTGGAGACCAACTATACAGATTATGGAATTGTTCTGAAATACAAAAAGATGAACAAAGATTACACTCAACTGGCACTCTATGGTTAGTGCATGATTCTTAATACTAAAATGTAGTTACATTTCCTGACTTGGAACGTTCTAGCTGAAACTCATACTGCAATATATGAACAAAAGTACATAAACAAAACTCTAAATTGCTGGATTCAGACATTTTATTTATTTTGGCGGATGGCCTTTCTGTTGTAGCATGACCATGGATAAATCAAATGCAAAATCGTATAAATTGGTGTGGAACAATTTTATTTGACCCAAACAGAGCTTTGCCATCAACCCTGTCAAACACATTTCAGATAAACTTGGAATATGATTTTATGAGCTAACTTCTCGTCCAACATCAGGGCACGGCCTCACACATGCTCTTTTGGATGTATGGGCAAAGTGTTCCACAAACATATGTAATGCCATATGTATCACCAAATATGGAAATGTGCATTATGACCGATCATCCGCTGGGCAGTTTAAAGGATTGAGATTGAAATGTAATAAATTTGGAACTTTTATCCTAGCTATACAACCATTACAATAATCTTATTCCAATCATGCTGTTATGGATAGCATTTTCTAATAAATTTTTATATGTACCTGCATACCCATGTTGCATAAAGACAGTTTTTCTAATAAACTAATATTTTGCTACTTGTTACTGACTGTCAAATACTTTGTCTATATATTATTTATTTATTTTATTCGTTTGTAACAAAAAGTAAATTGAATACCATTTCAGCACCGCTACATAACAATATGGAATTGAAAGTGGGTATTTATTCATTTCTCACTTATTAAAATTTGATTTCTACTTTTTGATTAAGATATTAAACAAAAAACTAATTAAGATGAGAGTAAAATATTTACTGATTTTGAATTCATTTTGTATTATTTAATAACTTTAACATAACACTAACAATATATATATATATATATATATATATATATATATATATATATATATATATATATATATATATATATATATATATATATATATATATATATATGAGAGAGAGAGTTTTTAAAGAACTAATTTACTACATTTAAATTCCCACTGTCTGTTTCAGGGCGAAGTCCATACCTCAGTCTGGGGGTGGTAGAAAAATTCAGATCATATGCCTTGTCATTGGGCTTTTCTGTGGAGTCCATCATAACACCATCTAGTTTAGGTGAGTTTGAAACCATGGAACAAAGTGGAACACAAAGTAAATAGTACATTATCCTAGATCAGCATGATCTACCTGATAGTGAGCCTTGAAATGTTTACACAGCAAATATATTGCTACTCAGTCGCAAGTCAACAGACAGCTTTTAGGCTAACTGTAGATTGTTTTATTTCATGTTTTATACACCAGAGACAGAATACATAACTCTTTATAGTTTCAGTGTTATGTTTGTAATTATGTAGACTATTAAATAAAGAATTAAATGGTAGGTTAAATATTGAGTATATTTAGACTTGGCTTATGATGACAGACCATTAAAAAAAGTGCCTGAACCTGAGCTTGCCCAATACACATTGACTTATTGAAAAATTGATGTCACACTGTTTTTTATTTATTTATCTATTTATTTTATTTTATTTATTTATTTTTAAACAAGTGCTTTGTGGTTTTGGGTAACAAGTACGTTTAATTGTTTTGCAGATTTCTGCCCTAACCTAGAGCAAAGGTAATGTTTACATTTGATATAGATTTTCATGTACTTACTTCGTTACCGAACAGCTTCATAATATTTCTTTTTTTTCTATATTTTTTTTCACTAACAGTAACACAACAGAAACAATGGATTAAAAGAGAATATGTTAATCATTTCCAAGGCTGCTGTTTGTTTTTTATGTCCTCCAAATGTAATTTCCTTAAAATAAAACTGCAACATTGCAAAATTGGTGCTAAACATAATTAACAGTGTCCTTTGTCATTAAGCAATAATAGAAATCAAAAATTATTTCAAAAGCAAAAAATATTGTACATTTATTTAATGTTCTGTCTTATTTCTGCTTCATCTGATGTAATGTGTATGAATAGTAAAGTTTGTTTAAAAATCATTTTTGTAGTATGTAATACATTTTTTGCCAGTACGTTACAAGCAGAGGTGTGTGTGTGTGTGTGTGTGTGTGTGTGTGAGTGTGTGTGAGTGTGTGTGTGTGTGAGTGTGTGTGTGAGAGAGAGAGAGAGAGCTTCATAATATATATATTTTTTTCACTAGCAGTAACACAACAGAAACAATGGATTAAAAGAGAATATGTTAATCATTTCCAAGGCTGCTGTTTGTTTTTTATGTTCTCCAAATGTAATTTACATAAATAAAACTGAAACATTGCAAAATATATTGGTGCTTAACATAATTATCAGTGTCCATTGTCAAATCAAATCAAAATCAAATCAGGTTTATTAATCACATGCGTAGATATACATGGTACAGCCAGCAGTGAAATTCTTTCCTGACTTCTCCACATAAAGTTAAAATTTGTTGAAAAGGATAAGAAAAATAGAATAAACATAAAATAAAAATAAAGTAAAATGGAACTATGTATTTACACTGTGCAATTTAAATTTAAAATAAAATAGAAACTGTACAATTATGGCACTAACAGATATAAACTAAAATGGTCCACTAAGTTATGATCAAAGTGAGTTGTGCTTTTATGTGCAAATAATATAGTGCAGGGTTAAAAGTTGTCAGAGTTATGAAGGTGTTGTGGGTGTGATTATGTCCGTTTAGTCCTTGTTCAGGGTCCGAATCGCCTTTGGGAAGAAGCTCCTCCTCATCCTCTCTGTGTTTGCCTTCAGGACACAAAAACGCTGTCTTGATAGCAATAGAGTAAATAGCTTGTAGTCAGGATGAGATGGGTCTGTCCAGATGGGTGCTGTTCCCAAACCAGGTTATGATGTTCCCTGTGAGGGTGCCTTCGACGGTGCAGGAGTAGAAATTCTGCAGGACCTTGGAGGGCAGCCTGAAGTCTTGTAGAGGTTGAAAGTGGTAGAGACGTTGACGAGCATTCTTTGCCAGATTGTTCATGTGGCAGGACCAAGATAGGTCCTGCGCGATGTAAACTCCAAGGTAGAAGCTGTCTACCCTTTCTACTGGAGCACCATTGATCCTCACAGGGTGGAAGCTCCTTGTCTGTTTTTTTGATGTAGTCCACTATCAGCTCCTTAGTCTTGCTGACGTTGAGTTGGAGATTATTATCCTGGCACCAGGTCTCCAGGTGTGTAATCTCCCCCAGGTTGGCCCTCTCATCGTAGTTGGAAATCAGGCCTACTACAACGGTGTCGTCAGCAAACCTAATGATGGTTATGGAGCTGGAGGTGGCCGCGCAGTCATAGGTGTATAATGAATACAGCAAAGGACTCAAAACACACCCCTGAGGGGCCCCAATGCTGAGCGTGGAGGGGGGGGGATATTATCATTAAGCAATTAAAGATATCAAATAGTAATTCAAAAGCAGAAAATATGGTACATTTATTAATGTTCTGTCTTATTGCTGCTTCATCTGATGTAATGTGTATGAATAGTAAAGTGTTACAAGCGCCGTCCGACCAACGGTGGCGCTGTGCGATGCTATGCCGGGGTGCGATGCTACAAAGCGAGCCAGGCGACCAGGTAAGCAACCAAGAAGTCTTTTATTTAGCGAATCAGCGGAAACGCCGCTGAAGGCACAGTGGAACGTGCCAGGAGCAAAACTCTAACCAAACAAATAAAGAAAAAGCAAACAAGCACCCGACGTAACATACGCGAGCAACGCAAATATAGAGTATATACAATGCTGGCCTGCTGACTCAGGGCGCATGCGCGCTTTAAGTGTAGTCAGCAGGCCAGATGTGATTAGGTGGGACCCAATCCCAGCTCTAGGGGATGGGCCCTACCTATGGGAACCCCGAACAGCCAAAACCGAAATACCAAAACAGGGGGAGTGGCCTAGCACTCCCAACCCTGACATATCACCCCCTCAAAACAACCGGGGGGCAAAGACACCTGGGAAAAAGAAAAAAAAACGAAAGGAACCCGGGTCCCTATGAGGACGCGACGGCGGCGAGACCTCATAGAGAGCACAAGGACGGTGACCCCTTTTTGGGGCCCTAAGGCGGCGCAGAGGATAGAGAGCACTAGAGAGAGACCCCTTAAGCGCAGCGGCACCGTGACCCTTTGTGAGCGCGAGGGCGACGTGACCCCTTGAGGACGCAGGGGCGACGCGACCCTTTGTGAGCGTGGCGGCGCCGTGACCCTTTGTGAGCGCAAGGGCATCGTGACCACCTGAGGGCACGAGGGCGACGTGGCCTATTAGGGGCGATACCTGCGGGCTCAGGTGCCAGAAAGACTCCCGTGAACTCAGGTGCCGAAAAGGCTAACGCGGGTTCAGGAGCCTAAGAGACTAATGCGGACTCAGGTGCTGGCGAGCACAACGCGGACTCAGGTCCTGGAGAGCATAACGCGGACTCAGGTGCTGGAGAGCACAACGCGGACTGAGGTGCTGGAGAGCACAACGCGGAATCAGGTGCTGGAGAGACTAACACGGGCTCAGGTACAGGAGAGACTAACGTGGGCTCAGGTACAGAAGAGACTAACGCGGGCTCAGGTACAGGAGAGACTAACACGGGCTTAGGTACAGGAGAGACTAAAGCGGGCTTTGCTGTGGACGGGAACGCGACCGCCGGGGCACCCGGGATACCTGCGACCGCAGAGATGACCCGAGTGAACGCAGAGGTGACCCAAGTGGACGCGAGCGTCACACTGTCCTGGTTCATAAGTTGGGTGTCCGGAATGGAGTCCTTTGTCACCAGAGCGGCGGGCAAACTGTACGGGGATCTTCAGTGACCACAGTCTCCCCTTCGGACCACTGGACTGACCCTCCTGAGCTCCACCGGACACCTTGCTCTCTCTCTCCGCCGGATTCCTCTCCGCCTCCTGGACACACAAAGAGAGAGCCAGTACCACAGTTCTAGGTCCTGGTCTACTGAGGAGGGAACCGAGCACCGGACGCAACCTGAACGGAACCCGGACTGCTCGGGACGAGACGCGACTGACGCAGACCGGGACCCGTAGCCCGAATTGGTCCCCCGAACCTTGCAAGGCGTGCAGGTGGCGTGGCACGGATTGCTGGCGGCACTGCACGGATCAGGGGGCGGACCGCTCATGGCGCGTGGCGAATCCCGGGACGGAATCCCGGGACGGAATACCGGGACGGAATACCGGGACGGCTCATGGAGAGGCACGCTGACGGCTAGCGGCGAAACGCTGGTGGTGAGCGGCGGATTGTTGGCGACGAGCGGCGGAACGCTTGTGGCGAGCGGCGGATCGCTGACGGTGCGTGGCGGCTTACGGGACGGATTACCGGCAAAGCGGGACAGCCCGTGGAGCGGGACAGCCCGTGGAGCGGGACAGCCCGCGGAGCGGCACGCGGATGACCAGCGGCAGAGCGCTGGCGGTGAGCAGCGGATCGCAGACGACGGGCGGGGAAACGCTCGTCGCGAGCGAGGACTCGCTGACGGCGAGCGGCGATGCACTAGCAGCGCGACGCGGCTCAATGACCGGGCGGAACGGCTCGCAGGTGCCGTGCTGTGACTCGCTGATGGCTCGCAGCTGCCTGCTGACGGCACGAGGCGGCTCGCAGGGCGGATCACCTGACCGGCGGTTGCGAGGCGGATTCGCGACGACGCAGGGTGGCATGCTGGCGGCGCTTGGCGGACTGCCAGCGGCGTAGAACCACTCGCGGAGCGAATGGCCGGTAGAGTGGGATGGATCGGCGCGCAGCGGAAGGCAGGACAGAGTCCGAATCCGCACACTGCGAAGCTGCTTGTTTCCCGCGCCCTGGTGCTCGCTAACTGCGCTGAGCGGCTCGCAGGGCGGATCACTGGTCTGGAGGCTGCGAGGCGGGTTGCTGACACAGTGCAGTATGTGACTCTGGCATCACTAACTAGAGCAGCATAACTAAAATAGGCAGATACTGCAGACTCTACATAGTTGAGATGTTGCCCCGGAACAGCATAATTTCAGCGCCACACCCCCCCATTAACGATGAGGTGGGTGAAGCGGTAAAACGCCAGCATACACTGATCACAGATTACACCCCAACACAGCCAAGCCTGAGATCTCCATCTTTATCTACAGGGGATTAATTAAACGCAAGATTAAATAAATGTGTTTTTAATTTATTCTTAAAGATAATAGTGATAGTAATAGTGATTGAGGAGCCTTGTGGGAGAACGCTCTTCCACCAGCAGTAATTTTATTTATTCTAGGTAAGAGTAGACCAGCACCTTGAGATCAGAGCTCACGTGTTGGCCTGTACGATTGAATCAGCTCATTCAGATACTGTGGAGCCTGATTATGCAGAATTTTATATGTTATCAATACAATTTGTTACTCAATACGAAACTTTTTGATAACACAGTACTGATATGATCAAACTTTCTGGTTTTAGTTAAAACTCTAGCTGCAGCATTTTGCACAAGTTGTAATTTCTGTAATGATTTATTAGAACATCCTGTCAGAAGTGAATTACAATAGGTATTAAATGCATGAATTAGTTTTTCTGCATCTGGGAGAGAGAGGATATTTTGTAGCTTTGAAATGTTACAAAGGTGAAAAAAAATGCAATTCTAGAAATATTGCTAATGTGTTCTGTAAAGGAGAGATCTGAATCAATAATGACACCGAGATTATTTACAGATGAGCTGGTTCTAATTAAAAATATATCAAGGTTTAACATAGTGTTAGAAGCTTTGTTAATTTTGTCCTTGGGTCCCACTATCAGAAACTCTGTTTTATCAGAATTCAGCAGTAGGAAGTTTTTTGACATCCATATTTTAATATCTTGGATGCAGTCCTCGAGCTTAATGACTGAACGACCATCATTAGAGTTAGCTGAAACATATAACTGTGTATCATCTGCATATGAGTGGAAACTGATTCCATGTTTACGAATAATTGATCACAATGGAAGCATATATAATGCAAATAGGAGTGGACCCAGAACTGACCCTTGTGGGACACCATATTTAACTTTAACAAGATCAGAATATTGGTTGTTAACACAGGTGAATTGATATTGATCTGTCAGGTAGGATTTAAACCACTGGAGTGCAGATCCTGTAATGCCCACAGTGTTTTCTAATCTATCAACTAAGATGTTATGGTCTATAGTGTCAAAGGCTGCACTATGATCTAATAATACAAGAAAAGAGATTTGGTTATCATCAGAGGACATTAATAAGTCATTAACGACTTTAATTAAGGCTGTCTCAGTGCTATGATGAGACCTAAAACCTGACTGAAAAACTTAATGAAAGTTATTAGCTAGAAGATGGCGATTCAACACAATTTTTTCTAGGATTTTAGAGACAAAAGGAAGGTTTGATATTGGTCTGTAGTTGGACAGTATTAGAGGATCTAAATTAGGTTTTTTGATTAATGGTTTAATGACTGCACACTTCAGATTTTTGGGGACATAGCCTATTTTAAGTGATGAATTTATAATGTTTATAAAAGGCTTTGTAATATTTGGTAGGAGGTCTTTAAGCAGGTTTGTAGGTATTGGGTCTAACATACAGGATGTTGTCTTTGATTTTGTAATTAATGAGACAAGCTCTTTTTTAGATATGGGGTTAAAGGTATTTAACTCTTGTACTATATTATTTTCTCCACCACTAGATTTTTCAGAAATCATTGAGGGTTGATTATTGGTTACACTACACGATGCATTAGATGATTTAAGTCTTATGTTTTCAATTTTATCTCTAAAGAAATTCATGAAATCATTGCTGCTGAACTGTGAGTGAATCTGTGAATTTGATTCAGTAGCACTTCAAGTTAATTTGGCAATGGTACTAAAGAGGAATCTTTGGTTGTTTTTGTTGTTCTCTATTAATTCAGAATAATATTTAGTCTTTGCTGCATTGAGTGCATGTTTGTACTCAGTCATACTGTCCTTCCATGCAACCCTAAATACCTCTAATTTATTTTGTTTCCATTTACGCTCCATATTGTATTTTAGTGGTTTGTTTAAGGGCGCGTGTTTGATCATTAAACCATGGAACGAGTCTTTTATCTTTAATCCTTTTTAGTTTAAGTGGAGCGACACTGTCTAAGGTTGCAGAAAACACGTGTTTAAGATATTCTGCTGTGTTTTTAAGTTCATCGGGTCCTGATGCTGGTTTAATGCTTAATTCAGGTAAATGTTGTAGGAATGACGCAGTAGAGGGAATGATTGTATGCTTCATATTATATTGCAGTTTAATGACTGCAATATGATATTGCAGTTTAATGACTGGATCAATATCAATTTCTAAATCGTAGGTTATCAAAAAGTGATCAGAGATGACCTCACTAAGTGGGACAATAATTAAATTATTAATGTTAATACCATGTGATAAAACTAAGTCTAATGTATGTTTACAGCGATGTGTTTTACCAACTACGCTTTGAGTAATGCCCATGGAATATAGGATGGAGTCAAAGGCTAATGTAAATGAGTCTAGTGGGTTTTCAAAGTAAACACTGAAGTCTACTATGTTAGAGAGAAATTCACCAAATTCTTTAATAAACTCTGAATATGGGCCGGGAGGGCGGTTTGGTTGCATTAGTTATGGTTATGGTTGCATTAGATTGGATTTATTCTTCAATGCAGATGAGCTGCTTATGTTAAGTACAAGAGCTTCGAAGGATTTTGACTCATACTTATTATTAAGTGTTACATTTATGTTTTCTTTATAGATCATAGCCATGCCACCTCCTCATCCACTAAGACGTGGTTTATGAGCATAAGTATAACCAGGTGAA
Organism: Corydoras maculifer; assembly: GCA_019802435.1. Lineage (NCBI taxonomy): Eukaryota > Metazoa > Chordata > Actinopteri > Siluriformes > Callichthyidae > Corydoras > Corydoras maculifer. Next base: position 2,456,108 of record JAFMOD010000170.1, read on the forward strand.
GAGGCATCATTTAATGCTAAGTATTCATTGGCCCTAATCCAGGTCTCTGTGAGACAAAAGACATTTAGGAAGTTATTATTTCTTGAACTAGAGCTGATTTTGATGAAAGTGACCTAATGTTTAATAACCCAAGTTTTAACTTAAAAGTGTTTCTTACATTACTTGATGTTGTATTGATATTAATGATTTTTTTTTGATAACTGATACTTGATAACTGTCTTAATGGTATGGAACCTAGTTATTGTGGTCCTCTCCTCTTTTCACTATACATGACATCACTGAGCACAGTCATCTAGGCGCATGGTTTCTCTTACCACTGCTGTGCTGATGACAATCGGCTAAAACTGTCTTTTGCCCCTGACGACACCACCATCTCAAATCGGGTATCCGCCTGCCTCACCGACATATCTGTTTGGATGAATCACCTCAAATTAAACTTAAAAAAAAAAGAGATTCTCATTATCCCAGCTAAACCCTCAATCCATCACAACCTGATCTTCCAATCTCCCCAACCGATTCGGTCCGGAACCTTGGTTTCACAATAGACTCCCACCTTAAACTCTCTGATCATGTTATCAAAACCGCCCGTTCCTGTAGATTCCTTCTTTACAACATAAGGAAGATCAGACCCTTATTGACTGAACATGCTACCCAACTGCTTGTTCAAGCCCTAGTCCTATCCCAGCTTGATTATTGTAATGCGCTACTTGCCAGTATCCCAGCTTCCACAATCAGACCTCTTCAACTAATTTAAAACTCTGCAGCCCGACTTGTGTTTAACCAGCCCAAGCAAACTGATGTCACTCCATTACTCACTTCCCTCCATTGGCTCCCTGTAGCTGCTCGCATTCAGTACAAGTCACTGACTCTGGCATACAGAACCATTTCTGGATCTTCCCCCTCCTACCTTCACTCTATCTTTTCAAAATATACTCCGACTCGTTCACTTCGCTCCAGCGATGATTGCCGCTTGGCGATTCCACCTCACCGAGGAGCTAATTCTCACTCCGTGGCGTTCACCACTGCAAAACGGTGGAATGTTCTTCCCAACTCTGAATCAGAATCACTAAACAGTTTTAAGAAACTACTGAAGACGCATCTCTTTAACAAATTCCTTTACAGTATAGTTGGTTTTCTCCATGGCTTCTGACTTGTGGTGTTCTTATTTGTAAGTCGCTTTGAATAAAAGCATCTGCTAAATGACTAAATGTAAATGTAAATGTAATGTAAATATAGTTCAGCAGTAGGTGTCTGAGAGTATTGTCTATCCAGGTCTTGAATTGACTGTGACAGTGTCCGAATCAACTTTTTCATCGGAAAGAAAAAGGGGGTTTAGTCTCCACGGAGGGGGAGATCTCACATTTAGGGGGAAACTCAATTCCAGTAAAATGACCCGAGATAACTATAGCTGAGTATAAAAATTGTTTAACTGTTGGAATGAGCAAGGTATCTATAAAGAAGTAGACGATTCTCGAAAACGATGAGTATGTGAGAAAAAGGAAAACTGTTTGGCTGTTGGGTTTAGAAATCTCCAGGGGTCCACAGACCCATTTTGCTGAATGAATGATGATAAAGCCTTTGCAACATCTCAGGGTAAGGGATTGTAGGAAATAGACTTACCTCGACGATGCGGCCGACCACGGCCACGTGGGGAAGGCTTCTCGGGATGACTAGCATGAAAATCAGAAATGAGTTGGGGATCCAATATGTCCGCGCTAGCTACCCAACTGCATTCCTCGGGACCAAACCCCTCTCAATCAATCAAGTACTGTATAGTGGAACCACGTCGACGAGAATCCAGCAGAGTGGACACCGTGAATACATCCGGAAATGATGCTGACTGGGTGACTGTACCCTCTTGCAGAGCCGAATCCAAAGGACCAGTGACAAAAGGTTTTAGGAGGGATGTGTGGAAGACTGGATGAACACGAAACTGAGGAGGCAGTTCCAATTGATATGATACCGGGTTAATCTGACGCAGTACCTTAAAAGGACCAAGAAATCTGGCTTGCGAGAACCTGAACGGCAACGAAAATCAGGAGTTGAGCCACACTAGGTCCCCAGGAGAATAAACTGGAGCCTGACTACGCCGTCGATCAGCAAAGTTCTTATTGCGACGCAATACTTCCTCGATACGTTGATGGACCTGAGGCCATATCCTCTCACTACGCTTGAACCAAGCATCCACAATGGGCGAATTGGAGGGTTCTGGATCCCATAATGCAAAAGGTGGTTGGAATCCCAACACACACTGGAACGGGGTCAGTCCGGTAGCGGAATGACGGAGGGAATTCGGTGCGATCTTTGCCCAAGGAAGGAAACGTGCCCAATCCGAAGCGTTGTTACGAGCAAAGATCCGAAGGAACTTCCCCAGCTCTTGATTAGCTCTCTCACACAATCCATGACTCTCAGGGTGATAGCCGGAAGTAAGACTGACCGTGGTACCCAATTTGTCAAAAAAGGCCCTCCAGACTGCAGAAGTAAACTGAGGGCCCCTGTCCGACAGAATGTCCTCCGGTATGCCGAAGATAGGGAAAAGCTGGGTAAACAGAAGCTCTGCAGTCTGGAGAGCCAAAGGAAGTGCCGAAGGAAGGAAGGAAAAAAACGAACCGCACAAACGATCAATGAGGGTGACCACTGTGGTGAACCCCTCAGAAGCGGGCAAATCAGTAACAAAATCAATGGCCACGTGGGACCAAGGACGCGAAGGCACCGGCAAGGGGTTGAACTTACCAGTGCGTAACACCTTAGGAATCTTACAAGCCGCACAAATGGAAAAGGAGTAAACCACCTGCTGAACGTCAGAATTTTAAGACTCTCACCAATATTTACGTCGGCGAAGTTGAATAGTCCGATCTACCCCCGGATGTCCTGCACACAACAAAGAATGAGCCCAGGTGATTAAGCGAGTACGGATGGGTAAGGGTACAAACAGTTACCCAGAAGGGCAGTGGGGAGGAGCTGGACAACCCTGTAAGGCCCTCTCGATCTCGTGATCAAAATCCCAATGTATGGAATTCAGGAATCATCTCGCGGGAAGAATAGATTCCTCCTCCAAAGACCCGCTACCAATACCCGGATGTAGGCGGGAAAGGGCATCTGCTTGGAGGTTATGATGACCTGGTCGATAAGAGATGGTGAAATGAAAGACAGTGACCAGCGAGACTGATGGGCATTAAGGCATTTGGCCCCCTTAAGATATTCCAGATTCTTGTGATCAGTTATGACTACAAAGGGGTGGTTGGATCCGATTAACCAATGCCACCACTCCTCCAACGCAATCTTAATAGCCAGTAACTCCCTGTCCCCAATGCTATAGTTGCACTCAGTAGGAGACAACTTCCTGGACAGAAACATCACTGGATGACGACGGGAAGATGACTCCGGTCCCTGAGAGAGGACAGCCCCCACCCCGTTAGAAGACGCATCTACCTCTACGAAAAACCGAGAATCAGGATCTGGGTGGGCTAAAACAGGAGCCGACACAAAACAAGCTTTGAGGTCAGCGAACGCCTGCTCTGCTCTCTGGTTCCAATGAAGGTGCTTAGGTTTACCCCATAAAAGATTGGTGAGAGGTAAGGCCAAGGAACTGAAACCACAAATAAATTTACGGTAGAAGTTAACAAATCCCAGAAAACGTTGTAATTCCTTGACCTTACTAGGTGCTGGCCACTCTATCACAGCCTGGACCTTACTCGGGTCCATCTGTAACCTCTTGGCCGAAACAATGTAGCCCAAAAATGATATTTGTTGTTGGTGAAACTCACACTTATCAGCACGTACCATAAGCTGGTTTTGAAGCAGGCGCCGAAGGATGGTGGTAACGTGCTGACGATGCGTGGTAAGATCGGGTGAGAAGATAAGAACGTCATCAAGGTTGACCAGGACGAACTTCTCCAAAAAATCCCTTCATTAATAAATGCCTGGAAAATACCAGGAGCATTGGTAAGACCAAAAGGCATGACCAGGAACTCATACTGCCCAGAAGAGGTAACAAAAGCAGTCTTCCATGCATCGCCCTCTCGAATACGTATCAAATTATAAGCATTACGAAGGCCCAATTTAGAAAAAACAGTGGCTCCCTTCAACCTTTCTAACGCAGAGGAAACTAATGGCAGCGGGTAAGCCAACCTGCGGGTAGCTTGATTAAGCACCCGATAGTCAATACAGGGCCACAACAAGGAATCCTTCTTGGGTACGAAAAAAAATCCAGATGCAACCGGGGATTTGTAATGCCGAATAATGCCCTGTTGAATCGATTCCTCAATATATTCACGCATAGCCCTACTCTCAGCTTGAGCTAAGGGGTATGGACTTACACGAGGTAGTTTGGCCCCCTCAATAAGATCAATTGGCACAATCTGACACACGGTGAGGAGGAAGCGTGGAAAATGTGGAACCAAATACCTGTGCCAGTTCAAGTAGTCAGATGGGACACAACTAGGAAGCTCCAGAAGGGTTTGACCCCAGGGCGCGGCCTGGGCAGAGGGAGGTGCAGACAATGAGTGAAGCAATTCCGAGACCAATTGGTAATATCCCGAGAATCCCAAGAGATGGCTGGATCGTGCCGCTGAAGCCAAGGTAACCCTAAAATGAGAGGAAAGGAAGGAGAAGAAATAAGTAGAAACGTTAGATCCTCAGTGTGAAGAGCACTCTCAGACCATTTACAAGAGAATGTGAAATGTGAAATAGTACCAGGGTGCAGCGGGCGACCATCAGCGGAACTAACCCGGATGGAATGCGCAAGTTTTGTTCTAGGAATACCCCACTAATCAGCAAGAGCAGAATCCAAAAAATTCCCAGTAATGCAGTGGTAGAAATACATTTTTCTAAGAATGTTAAGTTAACAGGTAGTAAAAAAGGTTGTTGTAAATGAAAAGTGCTCACCACCACAGAATCCTGGGAAGAGGTAATGACCCTAAGTCTAGTAGCCGAACCACGAACCCTAGTGGAAGGACAAGTGGGACATTGGTCCAAGGAATGATCATTTCTACCACAATATAAACACAAACGTCCACGGATGTGACGACTCCTCTCACTAGCAGAAAGCCGAATAGACTCCACCTGCATAGGAGTCTCCAAATCCGCCGAACAAGCAGTAGCTGCGGCCGTAAGGCGCGAAAACAAGGACTGTCCCTTCTTAGATTGCCAGAGTTCATCTACCCTAATAGTAGTAGTGATGAGATCGGAGAGAGACATGCCCTCGTCCTTAAAAAGTAGCTCCGCAGCGATCTCTTTCTTTAATCCTGAGCAGTAAGCTACTATAAGGGCCGGCTCGTTCCAGCCGCTATGAGCTGCAAGCGTCTGGAACTCCAGCACGTAGTCGGCGACGGATCGGGTTCCTTGTTTAAGTTCAAACAGGAGATCTCCAACTGCGCGTTTCTTACGTGGGTGAAAAAACGTGTTGCAAAAACGTTCCATAAACAGCGCGAAGTTGCTGGATTCAGCAGTACGAGCGTTCCAGAGAGCCGATCCCCAGTTACCAGCCCGGCCGCGTAAACGATAGATGACGAAGGCGATCTTCTGTTCATCCGTTGCCGGGGGACGATTGGCGAAGTAAAGAGAGCATTGTAAAAGGATTAGCTCAAATACCTCTGGATTTCCATCATAACGTTCCAGTTCCGCTGCAGGAAGAGGCGAAGAAGATGTACCGGCTGCCGCAGCCACGGCAGTGTTGGTAGAACTCCCGGCGTCCGCTGGAGCAGCGTTCTGAGAAAATCCCTGTTCCAGTCGGGTTTCCCGATCCATAAGCGCACTCATAGCGCGAGTAAGCTAGCTAATCTCCTGCCGAAGCTCCCTTAAAAAACATCCCTGTTCACGTAGCGTGAGGGAGGGGTCCGTGGGATTAGCCGGATCCATATATGGCATTGGTTACTGTCACGGACGGCGATAGTGCGTAATAACAAAAAGAACGCAGTCCGATGTTCAAAAGCAAAATATCATTTAATGAACAAAAAGCGACCTCCAAAATAAATAAAGCGGAACAAAAAACAAACACAAGCACAAAAAGGAGGCGAGCTGGCCAGATGCCAGTAGAGACGACAGCGTAACCCACGATGAAGACGATCGCCGTAGCCGTCGCGATGGAGGGCAAACCACAAAGCAGAGCACTTAGTCCTGTAATATGAATCACACAAAGGAGAGTCAGGCAACGAGAACCAAAGCGACGAACACAGACGGACTGAAATAGGAAATAGGAAGTAGGAGGTGACCAAAAACAGGAAACCGGAATCAGAATTCCAGTGACCTGGAGCAAGATCGCGTCTGCGCAAGACCGACCACAGAACCACCACCAGGTGACATAGCAGAGACACTAGAGGGAGCAGTAGTAACACCTTACCAGGTTCTAACCTGAATTTTATGAACTGGAATGTTAGAGGTTTAAATAATCCGGTCAAACGTGCTAAAATTTTTTCTCATCTGAAATTCTTAAATCCTGATATTATATTTCTACAGGAAACACATCTTGAGAATAGACATCACAACAAATTGAAATGTGCTTGGATTGATAGCATCTATCACTCAAAATTTAATTCCAAGGCTAGAGGAGTGGCCATCCTGATTAGAGGTGGGGTCTTGTTTGATGTGGAGGATGTTATTGCTGATATAAATGGAAGATTTTTAATAGTCTGCGGAAATCTATGTAACGTCCCAGTTCTACTGGTGAATGTTTATGCCCCAAATTGTAATGACCCAGGTTTCAATCTTTACCCAATTTGCATTCTCATTCTTTGATTCTAGGGGGGGACCTGAACTGTACAATTAGTCCAACTGTTGACAGATCAGACTCACGTGTAGTACCCCGCTCCTTACTTTCTGAGACTTTTGCTGACTTTATGTCCACTAAAGGTCTCCTCGATCCTTGGAGATTCTATAACCCGTAGGCTAAGGTTTTTTCATTCTATTCCCATCCACATCGAGTGTATTCACGCATTACCTATTTCTTTGTTGAGAATTCTATTATTTCTATGGTCACACACACCAATTACCACCCAATAGTTATTTCAGATCATGTTCCGGTGGCAATTAGTATTAATTCCCCAAATAACTACAGGTTTACTGCTCCGTGGAGGTTTAACACACTCCTACTATCTGATAATGCTTTTAATGACTTTATTTCATCTTCAATAGATGATTATATAGCTTTAAATAAAAGTGAATCAGTTTCTTACTCCCTTTTGTGGGTGTCACTTAAAGCTTATCTGCGGGGCCAAATTATATCCTACACATCGCACTTAAATAAAGCACGTAAGCTTAAGTTACAGGCTTTGTTAGTTGACATTGCTTGAAACGGCGATTGGAGTTACAAACAGAGTATGACCTTAATACCACAGTTGAAGTTGAGAGGCTTCTCTTGCGTACACGGAGTACATTCTTTGAGCGCGGTGACCGACCCTCCAGACTGCTGGTGCACCAGCAAAGAGGAATGGTTGCATCGAGGTCTATATCTCGAATTGTTGATTTCACGGTTGAGCTCTGTACTAACCCTCTGGCCATAAATTCTGCTTTCAAGGCTTTTTATGCAGCACTATATCAGTCAGAATCTTTGCCTGATAGCCCAGAGATGTCATCTTTTTTTGACAATTTGGAACTTCCAAGTCTGGACTCTGCTCTGGCTGATGATTTTGATTCTCCTCTGATTTTGGGTGAGATCATTCACTCTATCGGTAATATGCAAACCAGTAAGGCACCAGGTCAAGATGGTTTTCCAGTTGAGTTTTATAAAAGTTCAAAGACAAATTGGCACCGCTATTATTGGCCGCTATTATTGGTCTTTGAGGAGTCCGTGGGGTCAGGCTCTCTTCCACCAACTTTACGGGAGGCATCTATATCTCTTTTATTGAAAAAGGATAAAGATCCTACATCTTGCTCCTCATACAGGCCTCTGTCTCTCCTAAATGTGGATGTCAAAATTTTAGCTAAGGTTTTGGCCACTCGTTTGGAGAGGGTACTCCCGGTCATGGTTTCGCATGATCGAAATGTTAAAGGTCGTCATCTTTTATTTAACGTTCGCACTCTTCTAAACGTGGTTTATTCTGATCATTCCCTCTCTGTTCCTGAAGTCATTTTGTCATTAGATGCTGAAAAAGCATTCGATCGGGTTGAATGGGATTACTTGTTTACAGTTCTGCATCGATTTGGATTTGGACTTATTAATCATGAGAACGGACTTCACAACGATGAAGTCCACAGTCTCTGAGATTGAGAGGTCCTTGTCGGCCTATTCGGATGAGACTGTCGCGTTGTGAGCGAGGACGGAGGCCCTGGAGAAACAGGTTGAGGCACTCAGTGCCAGGGCGGATGATTTGGAGTCGAGGTCGAGACGTCAGAATCTCAGGGTTCTGGGGGTGCCCGAAGAATTCACTCCCGCATCAGTCTCGCAATTACTCAAGGAGGCATTTGGATTGGAGAAACTGCCTGAATTGGATCGTGCACATAGGTCGCTCGCCCCCAGAAGACCCGGTATAACCAGAGCGGTCATTGTTCGGCTGCGTTGAGATTATAAGGTGTGCGAGGCAGAAGGGCTGGGTGTAAGCCGGTGGGATGAGGCTGGCTGTGTTTCAGGACTTTATAGCTAAGGTGGCCAAGCAATGCGCCATGTTCAATGAGGTTCGATCGCTTTTGCGCGAAAAGGGCGTGAAGTTTGTGCTACTGTTCCCAGCAAGTGGATGGTAAAGATACGGTGTTTACATCCGCTACGGAGGCAAAGGAGTTCGTGTCCAAGATCCATAAAGATACAAACACTGTGGCCCAGAACTAAAGTTTTTCCTATCGTCCTAGATGGTTATTATACGCGGTGACGCTGAGACCCGCTCGACACACACTTCGGTCAAGTGACCTTGATTAAGATTTATTCAGATTCGGGACAGAATCTGTTTTCAGTTTGTTTATATCCGGCCATAACTTCTGAAAGTGATGTGGTTGGGACCCACTCTCATTTTTATCTTGAAAACTTTATAGTCCACTTGAAAATGTTTGTGTTAATGGTGAATGGCAGCTTTGAGATGCTGTTTATTGGGACGTTATATATGGTGAGGTCGAAGCACTGAACTTTATTTACATTTCATCGGACTAACGGTTTGTTGTTCTAATCCCACAATGTTCGGGGTGTCTTTTTTATTATTAGTATCCATTATTATTAATATATATATATTTTTTTTTATTGATGGGTGTTGACACTGTTTATAGATGCCTTTCTTGGTTGAGCTGGGTTTAGGATTTGCTTTGTCCTATACGTCTTCCTGTTTGTAACCTGTTTACGGACTGCACCTTGCAAAGACTATAGAGTCTGATACATGCGGCCCCGCGGAGTTTGAGTCCGGACGCATGTTTAGCAGTTGGAGACTCGCATTTTGGGGGTTGATTTTACCGTCCCTTGCCCCTTTGTTTGGGTTGGGACGTGATGGGTATGGGGTGTGGTTGGGCTGGAGGGTGGATGGGTTTGTTGAGTGTGTTTTTATTATTATATATATATATTTTTATTATTTTTATTTATTTATTTATTTATTTATTTTTCTCTTCTCTTTTCTCTCTTCCTTTTCCTTCCCCCCCCTCCTTCCATTTATCTTAGCCGGCTGGTGTGGCTTTACATTATTACAATTACAAATTTTATTTAATTAAATGAGTACTTCTCAGTCCTTACCAGGTTCTAACCTGAATTTTATAACCTGGAATGTTAGAGGTTTAAATAATCCGGTCAAACGTGCTAAAATTTTTTCTCATCTCAAACTCTTAAATCCTGATGTTATATTTCTACAGGAAACTCATCTTGAGAATAGACAATAGTTAAACAAAAAAACAATAGTTATTTCAGATCATGCTCCGGTGGCACTTAGTATTAATTTCCCAAATAAGTACAGGTTTAAATTATATCATACACATCGCACTTAAATAAAGCACGTAAGCTTAAGTTACAGGCTTTGTTAGTTGACATTGCTAAAGTAGATAAACTAAATTTGGCGAGCCCATCATCCCAACTATTGAAACGGCGAATGGAGTTACAAAGAGAGTATGACCTTAATACCACAGTTGAAGTTGAGAGGCTTCTCTTGCGTACACGGAGTACATTCTTTGAGCGCGGCGACCGACCCTCCAGACTGCTGGCGCACCAGCTAAGGGGAATAGTGGCATCGAGGTCTATATCTCGAATTGTTGAATTCACGGGTGAGCTCTGTACTAACCCTCTTGCCATTAATTCTGCTTTCAAGGCTTTTTATGCAGCACTATATCAGTCAAAATCTTTGCCTGATAGCCCGAAGATGTCATCTTTTTTCGACAATTTGGAACTTCCAAATCTGGACTCTGCTCTGGCTGGTGATCTTGATTCTCCTCTGATTATGGGTGAGATCATTCACTCTATCGGTAATATGCAAAAAAAAATGTAAGGCACTAGGTCCAGATGGTTTTCCACTGGAGTTTTTTAAAAAGTTCAAAGACAAATTGGCACCGCTATTATTGGCCGTCTTTGAAGAGTCCCTGAGGTCAGGCTCTCTTCCACCAACTTTACAAAAGGCATATTGAAAAAGGATAAAGATCCTACATCTTGCTCCTCATACAGGCTCCTGTCTCTCCTAAATGTCGATGTCAAAATTTTAGCTAAGGTTTTGGCCACTCGTTTGGAGAGGGTACTCCCGGTCATGGTTTCGCATGATCAAAATGGTTTCGTTAAAGGTCGTCATCTTTTCTTTAACGTTCGCACACTTCTAAACGTGGTTTATTCTGATCATTCCCTCTCTGTTCCTGAAGTCATTTTGTCATTAGATGCTGAAAAAGCATTCGATTGGGTTGAATAGGATTACCTGTTTACAGTTCTGCATCGATTTGAATTTGTGGTGAAATTCATATCCTGGATTAAACTACTTTATACATGTCCTCGAGCTAGTGTGCGTACTAATAATTGTAATTCGGAATACTTTACATTGTCAAACGATACTAGACAGTATCTGACCCATTTTTGTATGTGTCTGACCCAGCTGGATCTTTTCCTGACCCCCCCCCCCCTTTTTTTTTTATTTTTTTATTTTATTTATTAATTTTTATTTTAAAACTATTATTATTATTATTATTGTTATTATTAATATTATTATTTTATTTCATTTTACTATTACATTTTTTTTTAATTAATTTATTTTATGTATTTATTCTTTATTTTTTTCCACTTTAATTTGGGTGGGTGGGTTTGGGTGGGAGGGGAAGGGGGGGATTGGGTGGGGGGGGGCTAAAGAAAAAGAGGAAAATACGGAAAGCGTTAGAAATGTGTATGTAAAGACTGTTTTCTTTTTCCTCAATAAAAATTATTGAAAAAAAAAAAAAAAAAAAGCTACAGGAAGCGACTAGAAGCTGTTATTTACAAAAAAAAATATATATATGTGTTTCCTGTAAAATAATACATCTGGTTTTAGTTGTTTTAAATGAGAAAATACTTTAGTCCTTTTAAACGTTCCATTAAGTCCTCTTACATTTCAGAACAAAAAGTGTCCTCCGTCCGGTACTGTCATTTTGGACATATTAGGATGCTCTCCACATATAATAGTACACAAGCTACATTCAGAGGTACAAGCTTTAACACAGAGCATAGATCAGTAATAACAAAGAGAAGAAAGCTGCCATAACTCCCTACTAAAACTACCCACCCCCTATAAGAATTAAACATAACAATTAACCCCAAAAAACCTAGATGTAAGTCCCTAACCGAGGATGATCGCAGGTATTGCAAAACAAAACTTCCAAAACAGTTCCATAAACTTACTACTAACATAAATAAGCTATTGTGAGCAGCTCCCAAATCTATGGGTATTGAACCTGTTCAATAGCACGCTTCACACAGAATGGCCACGCTCTTCACTACTCACTGCATTTTCAGTGCAAGTTATAAAACTCTTTGGCCAATTCTGAAGTGTCAAACAAGTACTTTTTACCCTCATGTGTCACCTGAATTCGGGCAGGGTATTGGAGACCGAACTGAACACCTTGTCCATACAGCAGAGATTTCACTTCTTTCAATGCAGCTCGCTTTTTTCCCAGGTTAGCACTAAAATCCTCGTAGAAAAACATGCGATGTCCTCTGACTTGAAACTCGCGTTTCCGACTGGTGATAATGAGGTGTTTGTCTTGAAAATATTGAAAAAGGACCAAAAATACTCTTGGTCTCCGTCGTTTTCGGTCCGATTCGATGTGCGCGTGCAAGCTGGAGAGGCCACTGGAAGAAATCAGGCCCTAAAACTTCCTCAAGACATGTAGTCATGAATGAAATAGGATCTGACCCCTCCAAATTCTCCACAATGCCAACAACTCTCAGGGTAGTTCTCCTCGATCGCTGTTCGAGGTCGTCTAGTTTTTCTTTCATCCAGGCATTTTCTTTTTGTAGCGTTATAATGGTTTTCTCAGCACTCACCAGTCCGTCGCTTTGGTCGTTTAGACCGTCTTCAAGCCCGCGAATGCGTTCATCATAAGATTCATAATAAGACTTCACTAACTCCAATGTAGAGTTAACAGAAGCCATATTGGAGAGCGGTACAAAGCGCAATTTTTGCAGGTCATCGGGGAGTGTGACTGGTAATGGCGCCTCCGCTGTAATTTCGGATTTTCCGTTACCCGCCTCAGCTTCTTTATCTCCTGGTTTGTTTTGGAGGTGCATTTTACTCATCTTATAGACTGAATATGTTCAGGTCAGTGTGCAGTGTTGATATTCGTGTTATCTCGGGTAGAAGGTAAGTATGAACAGGTATATTAAAAATAAAAGCCATAGACCTCCTTGCATTTAGCAGACACGACTACAGCCCTGGTGGTGTAATATGCCTAAATACCCAGCTTTTTTTTTTCAAATAAAACAAAAACAAAACTATGTGAGCATATCTGCTTCTATTAAGCATTTAATAAAGAGTCACTTACAATAAAGCTACATAGTACAATTTTATCCTGCCTTTATCCACCCCTGAAAAAGATAAGAAAAAATGATTATGGCGGCATGGTAGCTTAGTGTGTTCGCCTCTCAATGCTGGGGATCCAGGTTCAAATCCCCATCTGGGTGGAGTTTAAGAGGTTAATCACATATATCTGCCCTATTTGGCATCGTTATCACACACCTGTATGCTTTAAAGCAGCAAACTGGTATATGATAAGAAGTAATGTTATACACATTTTTAAGTTATATGGATACAGTAGGGATGTAATTATTTTATGCAGTAGTTTTGAATTTTGACATTTTTGTTAATTAAATGATAATAAAGTATAACTAGCATGTTCCCCTCTCAGCGCTGGGGATCCAGATTCATATCCCTTACTGGGTTTCCTGCGAGTTCTCCGGTTTCACATTTGAACAGTCCAAAAACAGTGTGTGTCACAGTCTCTCTGTGATTGAGTGTACCCAGCAATTGACGCCTTGTCCTGGAAGTATCTGCCAAGCGCCTGAACGATCTCGCTTGGATGGGCATGAGGAACCCCCTTAATGAATTCATTCATTATATTCCGCTTAAAACCTGTAGAGGATTAAGCAGAAGTTTTCAAAAAAATATTATTCTGTAAGACAATACAGGACATTACCCAAAATGTATGTCATGTACACACCATTAAAAACTTAATGTTAAATTCACAAGTACAAGGCTTTTATAGTTAATTTCCAATTTTTTAAAAGGTTAGGGTATTGTTCAAGCTTTCTCTAGGATAAGTCATGCTACAACCAAACTAATAAGCCTCCTGCCCTAAATTCCCTCCAAGGAGGATTACTGTGGTGCAGTTGCTGACATCACCAACTTTGTTGCTCTTCCTGGGGATATCCGTGCCCAACTGAGACTGGGAATGAGAAGGGAAAAGGGAAGCAGGCACACTGAGGAGGGTGGGACCTGTTTGACACTATTTTTTGACACATGTCTCGTATTTATAAAGATTTACATTTAAACTGATTAATTTAATAATTTTTTTTCTAAAAAAAAGGTGAATTAAGTAGCTTTCCTGTTACTATTTAAATAATTAAAATATCTGGGATTTTTTCTTTTAACCAGACACTGTTTTAAGTCAGATACTGATATTAAATTACAGGGTCTGGATTCCATTGTAGTTCATCCCAAAGGTGTTGAGATTCCCAGGGTCCTTTTTGGGCCAATTTGTTTTTATCACACCAGACTCACCCCTTATTTATTTTTTTTTTATTTTTTTTTTTATCAACACTGACTTTCTTTTAAATGTTAAACTACTAATTTACATTTACATTTACATTTACATTTAGTCATTTAGCAGACGCTTTTATCCAAAGCGACTTACAAATGAGAACACCACAAGTCAGAAGCTATGAAGAAAACCAACTATACTGTAAATTCATCAAACCTGAATGTTATTCGCTGCCACGGCACACGCCCCCCCCCC
>JAFMOD010000170.1:2472425-2483911 GCA_019802435.1 Corydoras maculifer
CAGGTGCTAATAGCCAGTAGACCGAAACTAGCACTTGACCAGTTATCCTATATGCAGTTCTATCCTAACTGACCGACAGTAGGCTTGATATCTAATAACAAGAGCGCTTAATTACACTATTCTCTATGACACGTATAAGATCAAGGATTACCGTGATTCTAGGGTGACGCTACGCAGATCAACGAATTACAACAGGTTTATCCAAAGCTCCAGCAGTTCTAATTTCTAGCCTTAGTGACTTCACTTATGTGAAAGATCACTTGGAAGGTTTTGGGCACTGGGCAGACACACCCAGGACAGGGTACCAATCCATCACTGGGCACTTTTGCAATGCATTTTTATACATTTCATATATTCATTTTTATTTTAAAGTACAAAAATTTGTAAAACATGTAAAACAAACAGGTATTCTAAAAGAATATTTGTGGGACAAAATAAGGTCATGTAAATATGAACTATTTGGGGTGGTAATCTGCGATCAGTGTATGCTGGCATTTCACCTCTTCACCCACCTCATCATTAAGGGGGGGGGGGGTGTGGCGCTGAAATGATGCTGTTCATTAGCTATGTAGAGTGTGCAGTACCTGCCTCTTTTAGTTATGTTGCTCTAGTCAGTGATGCCGGAGTCACATTCTGCACTGTGTCAATCAATTACTTATTAATTAAATGCTGTGCTTTATTATAAGCTCTAACTGCCTTCCTTGTCTGTTTCTTTTGAGGTGTGACCGGCTTCCTGGAGGTGTAGTCAGATCTTCATCCATGGCTCTGCCGACGAATACTGGATGGAACCTGAATATTAATTGGACTGGCGGTCCTGCAGGACCCCCTTAATGGACTCACATATAGTTTTCCAGTTGTTAGAGTTTTTCCATTTGTTAAATATCTGTACATGTCTGTCTTACACTGTTGTTGCTTCCTGGCCGCTCAAGGAGGATGGGTCCCCCACTGAGTCTTGGTCCTCCCAAGGTTTCTTCCTTAAATAACAACATAACAGGGAGTTTTTTCTTTGCCACTATTAATTCGGCTTGCTCTTTGGGGGTTTAAAGTTTTTTTTTATTCTGTAAAGCTGCTTTGTGACAATGTACTGTTGTAAAAAGCGCTACATAAATAAATAACTTGAACGTGAACTACTGTGTCATTGCAAGAACTTATTTTAAAACTTTTCCCTTAGGAATTATGTTGTTATGTTGTTGTCTGAGGATAAAATAAAAGTTTTAAGAGAATGGTATTACTGTTGATGGGAATGAGAAATTTATTTTAAAAAGATGAATCTATTCCTCTACCAAAGTAAGAATACACCAAATACATCAATATGCTTTCTGGGACCCAAGTTCCTGCCATTTTTCTAGGTAAATGATCTTGCTTCATGCTTGTTATTTGTTAAGCTTGACCCCATTTGGACAGAAAAGGGGTCAGTTTCCATACAAAATCAATACGTCACAGTTAAGACGAAGGAGTTTCTAAACCCTTTACTTTTATTTTAAGTTCTATACTTCTGCTATCAAAATTTCAGTATATATTTCTATGTTGCTGCACATGTAAATAAGGCAAATATATTAGTCAAAAAATGTATTTACATTTTTCTGTAAGGTGAAGGCTGCTGATAGAAATGGCTTGCATCCAACAAATCTTCACACAGCATGTGGTATACTTTATACATGCCAATTTTCCACAATCAATTGTTGGACGAAACAGTTCTCTTCTTCTCTCTCTTTCTCTCTCTCTCTCACACACACACACACACAAACACACTTGTCTTTCTATTGAATTGTGCATACGCCTATGCTGGGAAGGAAAGCTCAACTCTTTCCCACGGTCCTAGAGCACGTGGTTTAAAATTGGATCCTGACTGACCCCCCCTACCTATTGAAACGTCACTGCAACTCGACCACTGTGATCCTGTCATGCAGCCAGAGATTTTTTAAACCAACTGAATAAAGCCTATTGAAATTGAAATGGAAGTTAGGACAGCAAGATAGATTCATGTTTAGTAAAGCTAAAGACTTTAGAACTGTTCAAAGTTTATTAATATTAAAGCAATGGGTAATGGAATCTTGCATAGAATTCCAAGCTATCCTATAATTCGTATCCCAAAATAATTTAGAAAAACAATTACTGCTGTACCAAAAACACCATAAGTAATACAAATGAAGTTACATATTTCTTAGTAGTGTTAAAGTATTCATTTTCAAAAGTTTCTGTTATTAATAAGTACAAAGTTTAATGTGGGAAATAAAGTAATTATTTCAGGCCTCTTTAGCTTTTTAGCAGCCTAGTATATGTTTTTTTTTATCACTGTACCAATCTTTATGTGTGAGTTTTGCAAAGACAAACTGATAAGCAAGTAACTTATCTAAAAATTTTCTAAAACAAATCAATTGTTGATAAACAAATTTGCTGCAGCTATTTTAGATATGGTGGATATTTTTAAAGCAGACAGATTTGGTCCTTGTTTTTAAAATAATAACTTAATTGTTGCTTATAAAATGCAAAACCAATACTTCATACTGTATGTATAGGAAAACCAAACCATCTCAGCTGTTAATTTTAATTAAACTTGCAGATTAATCAGTGGTGGGCAGTAAGGGCTTTTAAGGCCTTCGCTAAAACACAGACTGCTGTTATTTATATGATGTCCATGAATACTAATCAAATATTTATAAATGGGGTGGCACAGTGGCTTAGTGGTTAGCACATTTGCCTCCCAGCACTAGGGATACCCAGTTAGAATCCCAATATGGGTGGAGTTCCTATGTTCTCCCCGTGTTCGTGTGGGTTTCCTCCAGGTTCTCCGGTTTCCTCCCACAGTCCAAAAACATGGATCAAGTTCAATTGAATTCTCCAAATTACCCCATATAGAGTGTGTTTGTGTGTGTGTCTGTGTGAGTGTGTGCCGAGTGATAGATTGGCGCCCTGTCCTGCCCCCCCCGACCCTTGTAGAAGATAAAGCGGAAGATAATGGATGAATGGATGCTTTATCCTATATTAGGGTCGCAGGGGGTTTCCCAATGCCCATCCAGGGGGGAGCGTTTCGGGTGCTGGGCAGATACACCCAGGACAGGCCGCCATTCTATCTCTGGGCAGGATGAATGGATGGATCTTTCCAAATGATCTGTCCCGTTTCTTTCATAGCATTTCCACAGTTGTGTTGCTTCCAAACATGTTTTTCCCTATTAAGGCATTTAACCAATCACATTTCAGCATTATTGGTTGCTAGGTTTTAAATATTTATGCCTAGGCCTTTAGAATGAATTGTTTGGCCTGACAGCATAAAATAAGTGCTGATTAACCTGTTACTTCAACCAAACAGATTTTGAGTTAAAATCACCTGAGGCTTCTAACAGGCTATAGTTATGTCAGTGCATTCGCACCCTCTGAGTGGAGACTACTTTGATAAGTGGAAATTTTCTGGCAATTAAAAGTTACTACAGAAATATGACTCGCTTCGATGGCAATAGAAAAAGACTTCCTACAAAAGCTAATTGATCTATTTTAAAGAAAAAAAGGAGAAATGACTTTCTGTACAAATAATCAGGATTTAATCAGAATTTTTGGTGAGTGTTACTTTCCATAATAATCTAGGTTCTCAGATTTCCTACCGCAGGATGGATTCACGGTCAATTTGCTGCATCTAAATTGTCCCCATACATGTGTGTGTGTCTGTGTGAGCAAATGTGTGCCCAATGATATACTATTGTTGTCCTGTCCTGATTGTATACACAAAATGTTCTTCCCTGGATGGCCTTTGGAAACCCCTGTGACCCTAATCCCTTGTAATAGATTAAGTGGAAGATAATGAGATGGGATAAGACATTATATATGCTATGGGTTTGTAACACATTATGGGTTTTAGAAAATAATGATACCTGTTTACCTTGTAATGATAGTCATAGTCAATATTCCATGTGTTGTTTAGGAGCACATAAGATTATCAATTGTATCATTGTATTCACATGCTGCTATGCTTATGCTGAGAAAGCAAAAAAAGGTAGCACATAATACAAGTGAAGCTAAAACTAAGATGATGATTAAGAGGATTTTGCAAACCAAGTTTAAAATAAACAAATTTGTATTTGGTCATTTACTAGATGCTTTCATCCAAATTGACTTACATGTATCCCAAATTGCTTAGATTTTGCTCTATAGAATCTCTGGAGCAATAAATATTAGAAATTTGCTCCAGAGTAGCCACAATGATCACCACTTCAGTGGATCTGGGACTTGAACGCACATCTTTCGGATTGATAGACAAACACTCTAATTACTGAGCTATCACATCCCTTACATTCATCAAAAAGTGCAATTATTTACAGCAAGTCTTAAGGACAAAGAATACAGAGTAACTGTATGTTCAGCATGGTGTGTGCCACAGGTGCCTTTTGCTCTCCACCTAGGGCTGTTTTTTTTTTTTTTAAAAAGCTAGTACTTTGTTTCCTGAGTTTCCCATGCATCATTTAGTTAATTAACATGTTCCTCCGTTTCAGCCACATTTAAGTCAAATGACAATTAGCGTTGAGCAGCACGGTGGCTTAGTGGTTAGCACGTTCGCCTCTCAGCGCTAGGGATTCCCGGTTCGAATCCCCATCTGGGTGGAGTTTCCATGTTCTCCCCGTGTCTGCGTGGGTCTCCGTTTTCCTCCCACAGTCCAAAAACATGGATCAAGTTAATTGAATTCTCAAAATTGCCCCGTTTAGAGTGTGTCTGTGTGAGTAAGTGTGTGCCCAGCGATGGATTGGCGCCCTGTCCTGGGTCTATCTGCCCAGCGCTCGAGACGTTCTCCCCTGGATGGGCATGGGGAACCCCACCGCGACCCTAATAGAGGATAAGCGGAAGATAATGAATGAATGAATGAATGAATGACTATAAGCGTTAGTTCATTTACAGTTTGTTAAATGTTAATTGGTTTCATATGTTTATTTTTGCCTAATTATACCCTACCTTGTTTAGTCAGTCAGAGGTCGTCAGTTATTTCCATTCACTGATCTGTGTTAGTTCTGTTCTGTGTTTGGTTGTTTTTGGTTGTAAATAAAAATATTCAGAAGTTTGATCACTATTTGTGGGCATTACTGCACTGCTCACATGGACCGGTCCTAACAGTGTCCATGAGGTTTTACAGTGGTGGTTTACAATTTACCAATAAAATCTCAAATTGACATTTGTCCAGTTCATTAGTGAGCCAGATCATAAATTCTGTGGAGAACATCTCGGGCAATTGGCAGATGCACCCAGGACAGGATGCCAATTCTTTGCTGGGCACACACTCACTCATTCACACAAACAGACACACAGACTATATGGGGCAATTTTCAGCAGTAAATGAGCAAGATTACATCCCTAGGAAAACAACTGCCAAAAAAACTGGGGGAGCGATACTCACAAAACTGCTTGTGTTCCTCACTCCTACAAATCCAGACATCAACTGAATAACCATCAGTAAGTTCTGAATACCAAAGGACAAATGTAACAGGCTGATAACAGAGCATACATGATTTGGATAGCTGAAATAAAACCGGGTGAAGGGTTTGATAAATGGGCATGGAAATCAAGATGACTTAAAGCCATAGTTGGCATGTGTGGGCATGGCTATTCAGACCCAAATGGCACAAGCTTATAAGCAGAGAAATAAAGAATATATGCAGAGAAGTACATTTCACAATCTGTTTATCAATCTGCAATAGGATTGATCACTCCCCTCCACCAACTCAGGCACCTCTTCTTCAGCCTTTGTCTATAACAGTACAAGTGTACGGCCCTGTGACGGCTCCCCACAGATATTAGCATATCTTTCAGTTTACACCCACAGCCCACTGATTTCGGGAACAGTAGACACCTGGAATATCTAATCACTCTTCAAAACAGAGACATGCCTGTTGTAAATCTCAGAGATCTTTGGGCACAGA
Organism: Corydoras maculifer; assembly: GCA_019802435.1. Lineage (NCBI taxonomy): Eukaryota > Metazoa > Chordata > Actinopteri > Siluriformes > Callichthyidae > Corydoras > Corydoras maculifer. The sequence continues at coordinate 2,478,326 of JAFMOD010000170.1, forward strand.
AAATGCATCTGTGTTATGAACATACAAGATGACATAAAGACTAATACTTGAACAATATTAATCAATTTAATTAATCTACTGACATAAAAATTAACAAAACCTTTGTTTTTTAAGCTCTGGCCAGATACACCCAGGACAGGGTGCCAATCTTCTTTGAATCCATGTTTTTGGACTGTAGGAGTAACCGGAGAAACCAGGGGAAACCCACGTGGACACGTGGAGAACATGAAAACTTCGAACTTGGAATTCGATCCCAGGTGCTGAGAGGCAAACGTGCTAAACATTAAGCCACCGTGCTTTCACATAATATTAGAATGCATTTGTATTAATACTTAATATTGATGAGCCACATATTATTGGAATACTATACCACCAGCATTATAACAGTTCTGACTAGTATGTCAATGCAATGTTAATGGCAAAAAATGTATGAAATTAAAACATTTGAAGAAAAAAAAAGGGCAAAATTTAGACAGTGACCAAAAACAATCATGAATGCATTAATCTTTGGGTTACACATTGACTTAATGGTTAGTATGTTTTCCTCACTGTGGATCTAGGTTTAGAATCCCAATCTGGAAATTCCCAAGTTTTTCCCGTGTCAGCAATATATTGGCACACTGTCCTGGGTATATCTGCCCAAAATCTCCTGAATGGGCATGGGGACCCCCCCCCCCCACGACCCTCGTATAGGATTACGCAGAAGATAATGAATGAATGTATGGGTTTAATGTCTTTAATGATGTAGCCAGCAAACAGTAGAAGTTTTCTGATATAGTAGTGGTAGATTTGACAAAACACAGCTTTAGTAGTGTTAGCTTGCAAGTAGTTTTTATGACATTTAAATTTTCTCTTTACAGTGAGTGATTATAAAAAAAGGATGAGATAGATCTGTTGATAGGTTTCATTGTATGATTATTGTCTAAGAAATAATAACGATTATATAATTATTATGATTATTATGCAATAAGCAACATTACCAAATAAATACAAAAATATCACAGCAATACAGTTTCTCAGGTTTGCTATTTATTTACTGTAAGCACACAATAAAATTTTGCTAGTGAAAAAGATAATGCAGGGCTTTTGCAAAATATTCACACAAAATCAAAGCAAAAAACTCTATTCCAAAAGCACTTGCTATGCAATTTGTTTCCTTTCAACTGGATATGCCAAAATGTATATTGATGGACTTCATTTTACTTTGATTTTTACAAAAGAATTTAATAATTTGTGTTAGTATTCAGCAAAAGCCCTGGTTCTTATTTTTCAATAACATAATTTTAGTTCTCCTTCACAGTAAATAAATTACAAATATAAGAAACAATGCATTGTCCCTGTGATTTCTGGTATTTATTTCAAACAAAATAATAAAAAAAATATTCACACAAAATCAAAACAAAAAACTCTCTTCCACAACCATTTGCTATGCAATTTTTTTGCCTTTTAAATGGATTTGCCAAAATATAGATTAAGTGACATTAATTTTTTTACTGTGATTTTCATAAAAAATATATAATTTAGTTTTATAAAGAGTATTTTGTGTAAATATTCAGCAAAATCCCTGGTTGTCTTTTTTCAATAACATAATTTTATTTTGTATTTACTTGAAATAAATAAAAAACACATAAAACTACATTTGCTCATTTAGCAGATGTTTTTATCCAAAGCAAATAGAGGGCGTCACGGTGACTTAGTGGTTAGCACGTTCGCCTCTCAGCACTAGGGATTCCCGGTTTGAATCCCCATCTGGGTGGAGTTTCCATGTTCTTCCGTGTCCGCGTGGGTTTTCTCTGGGTTCTCTGGTTTCCTCCCACAGTCCAAAAACATGGATCAAGTCAATTGAGTTCTCCAAATTGCCCCATGTAGAGTTTGTTTGTGTGCGTGTCTGTGTGTGTGAGTGTGTGCCCAGGGATAGATTGGCACCCTGTCCTGGGTGTATCTGCCCAGCGCCCGAAACGTTCTCCCCTGGATGGGCATGCGACCCTAATATAGGATGAAGCGGAAGATAATGAATGAATAAATGAACTTACAAATATCCCAATTTGGTTGGAGTCAAAACACAGGGTTGATACTTAATGTTCTCATTTGTAAGTCGCTTTGGATAAAAGCGTCTGCTAAATGACTAAATGTAAATGTATGTAAATGATACAGAACCCCTGGAGCAATGGTTAGGAGCCTTGCACAAGGACCTACATTGGTAACTTCAGTGGACCTGGGACTTGAATCCACAACCTTCTGATTGATAGTCCAACACGTAATAATTTACATATTTCTTAGTCAATAATCATAGGCTGAAAATCTGTAATCATTTCATCACTAATTGTAATGGCAGATATAGTGGATATATATGTATATAAAGTTTCAAGTTTATTTGTCATTTGCGCTGCAAGTTAGGACATGTGTGCATTGAAATTTTTATGGTGAGACTACACCAATCTACACAAAATTTACACATAATCTACACAAAATATACAAAGTAAGCACATTTTACAGTAATAAATGCTATTGTGAGTGACTAGGTGACCATATATTGATTTAGTAGGATAGGTAGTGGCTCTGTGGATAGGTAAAGTGACTTGAATACAGTATAACTTGGATCAATACAGTAGAATTGGTATAATACTGAATGGGTTTGGGTTCTTTAACGTGATGAGGGCTTTACCCACTAGACACATATGCAGCGTCCATGCTCCGCCTCTAACTGGTTAAATAGAGATGATTCCGTTGTTATTGAAATAAGATGACTGGAAAAAGTGGATAAATATTAACTCGGAATTAACAATTCATACATCCGCGACGGAGGGTGACCACAGGCGAAACTTCAGATCTCAGGTTTATTTTTGGTAAGGTGACACAAAATTTTTGTCTCAATTATAAAATCTAAAGACGTTTTTATTCATTTATTTGCTTACTAACAGAAGTAAGCTGATATATGAAAGCCGATGAAGTCTGTGTTCCACATAAAGCGCTATAAATTGATGGATAAACCCACCCCGTATACAGCAACCGAGGATCTATTTTATTATTTGCATACCGCGCACTTCTGTTAAACAAGGTTTGGGGTAATTCTATACTTATTCTGTACAAGGAATATTTTCTTACAATAAAGAAAAGGCACGTGGAAGCCGTTACCTGCTGAGACCATGAGCCAGGTGGACATGAGCTGCTCTGCGCGACAGCGCGTCTTCCAGGAAGCTCTGCGCAACGGCGACACGGCGGAGCTACATTCTCTCCTCCGCGGAATGACCAACTGCGAGTTCAACGTAAACTTGTTCGGACCCGAGGGCCAGACCGCCTTGCATCAGTCCGTCATTGACGGCAACCTGGAGCTGGTAAAGCTGCTGGTAAAGTTTGGAGCCGACGTGCGCCTTGCGAACCGGGACGGATGGAGCGCACTGCATATGGCGGCTTTCGGCGGCCACCAGGATATCGCACACTACCTCATTACGAGGGCTAAGTACTCATCTACAGCGCTCTGAAATAGGTCGTTAAAGAGGACGACAGAACAGAGAATGGTACATGTTTCTTTATTCCAATTCCTGTCATGAAAGAACTGCTTAGAACAAAAGCCTTGTTTAACGTCATTGCGTTACGTACGTGCGCATTGCTTTGATGCTCCGACCAGTTTTATGCAACTCAAGCGAGATTAGAAATAAAAAAAATGTCACACAGGGCACGTGGAAACTATTTAGGTACTTTCAATAGCTCATAAATTACACAATTGATATGACATTCAAAATAATGCAAGTTAAGTATACGATATAGTGCCACAGGAGCTGTCCATAAAATAAAGCAGTGTAAGTATTCTTTTACATTAACTCATTTAGCAGACGCTTTTATCCAAAGCGACTTACAAGATGAACACAGGGTTAATCACAACATCCCTGGAGCAGTGAGGGTTAAGGGCCTTGCTCAAGGACCCACATTGGTAATTGCAGTGGACCTGGGATTTGAACGACAACCTTCAGATTGATAGCCCAATGCCCTAACCACTGAGCTACCGCACACTCAAGTATTCAAGCAAATCATGCATAAAAACAGCTTTTGTAAGGTTAGAGAAGACTATATATATAAAGCCTATCTACTGCATGTGTGTGTGACCGCGATCCAGTCAATTTCTTAATATTTTATTAAACCTAAAAAGTCTTAATTTTCAACAATATAAATTACCCATTTATAAAGTTTGGGTGTGAAGCAAGTATTTTTGTCAACCTATAAACATTTTACATTAAAAAAATGTAAAAATGTTACTGTATCTAATGCAATGCACAAACACATGGTGCAGTTACATTAATTAATAGTATGGTTATATATTTTTTGGTATACTCATTTATTATTCTTTATCATTTATTTATTCAGGGGAAAGCATTTCAGGCACTGGGCAGATATATCCAGGACAGGGCACCAAACCAAACAAAGAATGGGCACATTTACTCACATGGACAACCACACAAAAGCACTCTATTTGGGGCAATTTATAACATTCATCATACCTTGAATCCATGTTTTCGGGCTGTGGGAGGAAACGCACGCAGACACGCAAGCAAGATTGGGATTCAAAACTGGAATCCCCAGCGCTGAAAAGTGATGAATGTTTTAACCACTAAAAATAAGCTAATTTTATCTAACTAACACTTGTTTTCTTTTCTTAAAGTAAGTGTGTGTATTTTCACATTTTATCATGGAAAATCCATTTTTTTAAAAAGTAAAAAAACAGATGTTGTTGGGGAAATTCACCAACCATTTTTATGTTATTTACATAATCAACCTTTCCACAAAATTACATTTAATCATAATTTTTAAAGAACCCTAGTTTTAGCACACATACAAATTCATTTTGTAGGGTTGTTGCATTGCAGGTAGTAGAGCATTTTGTTAAAAGTTGACAGGACTGAAGTTGAATAGTAATTAGGGGTGCAAATCTCCTATTTTTGAGGTCAGGATTCGATTTTCGATTCTGAAACGATTTTTTTTTAGTTGAAATGGTCTTAAAATTTTATTACAATTATGTGGTTGACAATATGAAATGACAATGTAAACAAATAGAACATTTATTTAAAACAATAATTTTAGGTTCCTTCCTTTATCAAATCTTTTTGCATCATTTTATATTTATACAAAAACTAGGATTGCACTAAATTAAAATGAGCGGTATTAGGTTGGCTTAGCTGCCTGGCTTTTTCTTACATAAAAAACATCTATAAATGAACAAATAATTCTACATATATTAATACAAATGTTTACCATAGTTCATTAGCCTTTAATCGAAAATAAAATACAGACTAAAATACTTTACTGTCTTAGTGCATTTATTTTCTGCAAATATTTAAAACTTAATATTAAAAATAAAATATATACTTCAGTCTTTTTAACTATAATGCACCAACATTCACTACATTTTCAAAACTTAACCTTAAATATTAAATATATTTTTCAACTTTTCAACTTCTTTTAGCTCAGGGTGATGTCGTGCCAAACGGGCTTGTGCATTTGTCGTATTTCCAAAGTACCTCAATTTCATTTTACACTGCTCATGTCGAAAGGTTGCTCTTCGTGGCCGATAAGGACGATGGGGGGGGGGGG
>JAFMOD010000170.1:2485236-2498913 GCA_019802435.1 Corydoras maculifer
CCAGGAAGCCGGTCACACCTCAAAAGAAACAGACAAGGAAGGCAGTTAGAGCTAATAATAAAGCACGGCATTTAATTAATAAGTAATTTATTGACACAGTGCAGTATGTGACTCCGGCATCACTGACTAGAGCAGCATAACTAAAAGAGGCAGATACTGCAGGCTCTACATAGTTGAGATGGCGCCCCGGAACAGCATCATTTCAGCGCCACACCCCCCCCATTAACGATGAGGTGGGTAAAGCGGTGAAACGCCAGCATACACTGATCACAGATTACCCCCCCAACACAGCCAAGCCTGAGATCTACATCTTTATTTACAGGGGATTCATTAAACGCAAGATAGAATAAATGTGTCTTTAAATTATTCTTAAAGATTAACAGTGATTCAGAATCACGAACGGTAACTGGAAGGCTATTCCAAAGTTGAGGAGCCTTGTGGGAGAATGCTCTTCCACCAGCAGTAATTTTATTTATTCTAGGAGCTAAGAGTAGACCAGCACCTTGAGATCGGAGCTCACATGTTCGCTTGTATGATTGCATCAGCTCACTCAGATACTGTGGAGCCTGATTATGTAGAATTTTTATATGTTATCAATAAAATTTTGTACTCAATACGAAACTTAACTGGTAGCCAGTGCAAGTTTGATAACACAGGACTGATATGATCAAACTTTCTGGTTTTAGTTAAAACTTTAGCTGCAGCATTTTGCACAAGTTGTCTACAATTTGTTGCTTCTCAGCAGCCGATGCATACTTATTCTTTCCCATTGTGGCATAAAAATGTAGGCTGCTTAATAATGTGGGACAGCCTTCTTAAGTAGTCTTGCCTTTAATTAGATACACCTGTCAAACTAATTAGCTCAGGTGTCTGCAATTGCTTTGAGTGATATAAAGAGCCCTGACACACAAAAAAAAAAATCTTACCTTATCACTCCTAAACACTTTTTGCATAATAATTTTGAACACAGTGTAAACACCTTGGACAGGACACAAGTCCCACAGGACAATTTAGTTACAACAAATACTACATGTCTGTCAACTGAAAGAGATCCCACACACAGCATATGGGAAAATTTATAGCATTCAGTTCACCTTGAATCCATGTTTTTGGACTGTGGGAGGAACCCGGAGGAAATCTATGTGGACACGGGGACAACATGGAAACGCCACCCAGATTGGGATTCGAAACTGGGTTTCCAGCGCTGAGAGGCAGGTGTGCTAACCACTATGTCACTGTGCCGCCCTCTACAGGAATTAATTAAACCCATAAGTGTGTTTAACGATCAATATCGATTCAGAATCATGAACCGTAACTGGACAGCTCCAAAGTTGTGGAGCCTTGTGGCAGAATGCTTTTACAACACCAGTAATTTTATTAATTCTAGGAGCTAAAAGAAAATCAGTTCCTTGAGAGTGGCACTCACATGTTGGGTTATACAACTGAATGAGCTCAGTCAGACACAGTGGTGCCTGATAATGTATAATTTTATATGTTACTGATCCAGCTTCTAAACACGATCTGGGTGGAGTTTTCATATTCTCCCTGTGTCAGTGTGGGTTTCCTCTGGGTTCTCTGGTTTCCTTCCACAGTCCAAAAACATGGATTCAAGGTAAATTGAATGCTCTAAATTGCTCCATATAGTGTGTGTTTTCCTATGTGACTGAGTGGGCCCAGTAATAGATTGGCACCCTGTTCTGGGTGTATCTGCTCAGCGCCTGAAACGATGTCCCCTTGATATTTTATACAGACCCTAAGCAGATAATGAATGAATGAATGAATAACTGCAGTATTTTGGATTAGTTGTAGCTTATCCATCTATCCAACTGTCCATCATATTCTGTTTAATCCTCTACTTTGGTCGTGGGGTGGGGTGGGATGTCCCTATGCCCATGCAGGCTGGGCAGGGCAGATACACCCAAGATAGGGCGCAAATCTATCATTGGGCACACTCACACAGACACACACAAACACATATATGGGGCAATTTGGAGCATTCAATTTACCTTGATCTATGTTTTTGGACTGTAAGAGGAAACTGGAGAACCATTAGGAATAGAACGTGGAACATGGAAACTCCAACCAGATTGATTGGTTGTAGTTTATGTAATCTATTAGAACATGGTGGTTTAAAGATTAAGCATGATTATCTCTTAGCGCTGTGGATTCAAGTCTGAATCCCGATCGGGGTGGGTCTTTTATGGGTTCTCAGTCCCAAATCATGGATTCAATGTGAATCGGCTGCTCTTTATTTACCCTTGTCTAATATTGTTCCTATATAGTTTGTGTGAGTGTATATACACACACACATTCTCACAGCCAGCTGGATTAAGAGTTGAGCTATAAAACGCACATCTGAGCCTGCTGGTTGTAGGGAGAGTTATATGTGTATGTTTTACTATACAATCACAGCAATGATATATTCATCTTTGCATTTTATTACTTTTGTTGTTTATAAATATGAAGAACTATAATTACTGCTTTGCAAAAGAGAGAAACCTCCAAAAACTGACAAAACTTCTTATCTGTGTGCAAGTGCATAAGAGTATAAAAAACAACCACTTTTTAAGTCTTCTCTGTGTTTTACTTTGACAGAGCATGGCAGCAGTTATACTGGTGTGACGCCATGGGTTCGTTACATGTGTGTGCACCCTATATTAAATAAAAAAAGAAATAACAGGCAATGATGCTGCTGCAAAAACCACCCCAAAATGCTAATAGCTACCCTGTCTTACCCAGCTGCTTAGTATGAAGCCAGTGCTGCACTGCTTTAACCAGTGAGGAGAGAGTGCCATTATTAGCCCGTGCCAGCAGGGAGTTAGCAAGTGACTGATTGCACTCTGCTGCTGCTGATGGCCACCCCCTCCAACCCCATATGAGGTGAGGGGCACCGTCAGAAAATAAGTACCATAAATAAGCCTGTACAGAGATGATAACCATATGTGGACTCAAAAATCAATACGACATGTGGCTTGCAATGTTACAGCACTCATGTTCAGGAACTTTGAGCTTTTAAACCCAGGGCATTGGAAACAATAATTAGATTCAGATATGCAGGTAAAACAAAGTATCTGCATGAGTATCTGAGCCTATTATCCCGGCGAAGCACAAAACTATGTTTCCATGATGACATGTTAATGTTATCCAAAATTGAGTTATTAATCTTTACACTATGTTTGTTTTGTAAGATTTTCATACCACCCACAAACACTTTTGTAACTAATAAACTATTTGCATTATTATTTTCTTCTCTTTCTCTTTTTCACACAAAGACACACACACACACACAATTATGACACAATTATAACTTTTGGTCCACATATTACCAGATGGTTCACTCTAAAGAGGGCGCAAGAGACAGGTGGCAAAACAGGTTACATACCCTCTGCTATCTCATGTGCTCCTTTTCCTAGTGACAAGATGCCCTATTCACTAATTGTTCCACTCTTCTGTTCTGCTTTTGTTTGGCCAACACAACTTTCTAAATTCTCTATTTAATGTACAGACTGCTCTCCATTGACGGGAGGTTTTGCTTGACACACTGCCAGAAACTTTCCCCTTCTCATGCACACACACACACTCACACATACACAGCTTTGCAGCTTCTATGATAATGAGAGAAGACAAGCAAGGTAGAAGGATGAGGAAAGGAGGGGTGCATAGGGTAAAAAAAAAGGGGGATCCTCCTTTTTCTTACAAATGGAAATCCATTAACCCCATGCACACTCCTTTTTTATCCACTCTTGTCAACCCTGTTTCATGTTCTGTTCTGTCTCCACACCTCTAGTGACTTCTCTTTTTTCATTGAAATATTGAAATATGAAAAATGTACAGTACAGTATATGTGTAACAGGTGCCTAAGGCACCTGTAACCTGTTTTGCTGTTCTGTTCTTTTGGGTTAATTAACTTTCATTGGTCGTTAGTTTACTTAATTAACTCGTTCATGTCATTGGTTTGTTTTGTGCACGTGGTCGGGTGTCTTTTTGTATTTATTTCCTGTGTTCCCCGTCCTCGGTGCACGTCGGGTTGTACCTCTATGCTGTTTGGTGTCACCTTTAATAAACCCTGATATTCTGCTACCAGCGTGCTTGGCTCCCTTCAGCGCGTTACAGCGCGGCGGCTCTGCGCTTCATATGCGAAGCCGCTTTAATCCGAGGTAGGCGATTGTGACAGTATGTGGAACGAGACGGCGTTCCCCAGGAACAAGGTGCTACATATAACAGCTACTACACAACCAACATAAAGTGCACATGTGCAAACACAAGGATCACAATAAATACAGGACGATACACAGTACAGTAAACAATAAACATTCAAGTATGTATATTGTAGTACATTGAAAGTAAACCCTGAGTTTGGTTATTGTAAACAGTTAACAATAAGTGGAGAGGTAACAGTGCTGGTGGCTACCTAGTGATGTGAGCCACATGTTCCAGGAAGAAAAATGTCCTTGATTTTAAAAAAATTCTTAAGAGTTTATAATTGTGGCAGTTCTTTATAATATGCCAAGTATGTGCTAAAGGTGCAAGATGTGCATAAAGGTGTGTGCAAACATGCTAGCAGCGGATATGTTAGTGTTTGGTCAAATTGTTCAAGAGTCTGATGGCCAAGGAAAAAACTGAAAAAAGACTGTTTCGCAGTCTGGAAGTGTTGGCCTGGATGCTCTGGTACCTTTTTCTAGAAGGCAGGAGATCAAAGAGTGTGAGGGGTGAGTGTTGTCATCCACGATGCTGGTTGCCTTGTCCGTGATGGAGGGGAGAGACACCGATGATCTTCTCAGCCATCTTCACTACCCACTGCAGGGACTTGCGGTCCGATACGGTGCAGTTCCCGAACCAGGTTGTGATGCAGTATGCTCTCAATGGTTCCCATGTAGAATGTGGTGAGGATGGGGAAAGGATGGGGTGCTCCCATCATGGATTGTTCTTGCATTTAGTTTTGCTTCTTTGTCTGTAGTTAATTAACTATTGGCCTTTGTTTTACCATGCATTGTTTTAGTTAATTAAATACCAGACATGTTTAATTGTCCTTGTATCGCGCTACCGGAGGAATCGAAGGAAGCGTGAATGTTCTAAGCAAAACAGTCTTTATTGCTCTCAATAAAGTAAATGAAATATAACCCCAAAACGAGAACACAGTCACATGAAGTGAGGCAATGACGTCACCGGTTAGCGGTATCCCCTGGTGAACCGTAGAGGAAACGGTGAGGAACGCAGCGAGGAGGGCACGCAGGAGTCAGAGATCTGAAGTCTCTCACGTGTTCCCAGGAAACGCGTCCTAGAGGAGATCAACGGGCAGAACCGGATCGCTCAGGTGCAGAAGCCAGAGATGAGTACGGGGTGTGAGCCACTTACTCAGACAAAACCACTTAGCAGGACCGTAACCAGAACAAAACCAAACCAAATACCTCTGCCCCGGTGGTTCCGGGACGCCGGCTTAAATAGCGGCTGCCGCTGATGAGGCACACCTGAACCTGGTAATCAGGAGAGGGTAAGCGGTGCTTGGATGGAACCGGGGCAGGTGTTACAGTGGGTGTGTGTATGCGTTGTGGTGGTAAATAATCAGATGACAGAATAACAGTTAAAGTAAAAAATGATTGAATAAAATTGGCAAATCGAGAAACCAGAGAAACAAACTAATGGAGGTTGTTGCAAGCTTCTGAGCTCACGACTGCTCAGCCTCAGTATTCATATGAAAAACACAGCCAATAGAAAAATAAATAATACAGTTCTGTCCAATAATAATGTAAGAAGACCAGATAACACAGGTAGAGGAAAGTTATACCAAACATGAATTATAAGGATTAAAAGTATTATAAGCCTAAAAGTAACATGCATTGTTACATGTAAATCTTTGTGCAACAACTTCATAGATTGAGCACTCAGGAAAACATTTAAACACAAATTTAATCACAGTAAATAGGGTTATTTGTATTGAATAATTCCACATCCTGGTATTCTAGTAGTAAATTGTCGTAAGAAGTTGGTATTGAACATGACCAGTTATCATCTAAGACATATATTGAAAGCATGCAGGACAATTATATTTTTGGGCAGCAGCTCTCTTGCAATGAGAAATGTGAATCCAAGTGTACCTTTCAGCGATTGGTGTCCCTTTCAATCTTCCATTCCAGGAAGATCTGGAATGGTCCTTGCCAGTGATCAGCCTTCCTTCACCTGTGCACGTCAGATAAAACAGAACAAAGTGTTGCATAATACTTTTGCATGTGATCATATTCTGTAGTAAGTGTGTCCTTTTTCAGGGTACACCCTGTGTTGGGTGGTCTGCCGAAAAGTATTTTAAAGGGAGACAGTTTGGTTCTGCTAGAGACTCTTTGTCTCAAATGCATACACACCAAAGGGAGGGCTTCTACCCAATTTAGCCTTGTTTGACACGATTTTTGATAATTTTGATTTGATAAAGCCATTAACTCTCTCCACCGAGAGTTTGTGGGTGATGTGCAGGGGCATGCCAACTACTTGTCTAATATTGTCTAGAACCTTACTTACAAAGGCAGGTCCATTGTCAGAGGAAATTTTCCTCGGAATGCCAAATCTGGGGATAATTTTGTGTAATAGGACTTTGGCTACAGTCAATGAGTCCTGTTTAGATGTAGAGTAAGTCTCCACCCACTTGAAGAACATGTTAATAATCACAATCACTTTCACAATCACAAATTTACTTTTCTGGCATAGCGTTAATTCAGCAAAGTCCATTTCTAGGTGATCAAACTGCATATCAGGTTCTGGATTGCCCAAGCATGTGTTTAAAAGGAACTGTGCCTTTTGCATTTGATTTTAAGCAGGTGAAATTTTTGTGAAATTTTAGGCATATGTGTTGAAGCCAACAGTAAACCAATTTCAATTCAATGCTCCTATCATACCCCCCTTCGAACAATGGTCTACCTCATGGGCCATTTTCACAAAATATGGGAAACAGGAGGAGGGTAAACATGGTTTACCATCTTGGCCTGTCCAAATGGTACCACGTATGTTTGATGTATGTTTCACATATTCAAAAATCAACTTTTGGTTTTCTAATTTGGGATAATATAACTAATTCGAGATAATAACTAATTCGAGATAATAACTAATTGGGGAGCTCCCTTTATAAGGTCTACATAATATTTTTCCTTGGCCCATAGCCATGGTTCAACAGAGTACAATGGACATGGGTCAAGTGCCTGCGTGGTCATGACCAGGTTTGGTAACATACAGACGTCTGAGGTTGCAATGAACAAACCTGTGTACCTTTTAGATGAGAACAATATTCCCATTCACCGCAAGAAGTGGGTTTCCAATCAGATTGAATTTGACAGTTAGAGTTAAATGCGGAAATATCTCTTCACTGGGCACGTGCCGGTTTTGCAATTGAGATGTGTGGTATGATGTCATAAAAATGTTTTAGCTGAGGAGTCAGAATTACAGAACATCCCACCCACTTTGTCCCCACATAACAGTACTGAATTAATAATTTGGTTATGGAGTCAGCTTGAAACTTGGACAAATGTCCACTTCACTGGATTAATCTAGGACACCAGCAGTGCAGTGGAGGTTATCTAAATTCTGCATGTTTATTATCACAAATCCAAAACATGTCGTTAATAAAGATAAACAAGTACACCCAGAAAGACAGGGGTTTGTAAATGCCATTCCAACCATACGCATGTTATGGCAAAATTTAGTGTCCAAACAAACCAGTGAAATGCCAAACTCTAGCTAGATGATTAACAGGACAGCATCAAGAAAGAAGAAAAAGTGAAAAAGAAAAATAATGCCTCAGTGCTGCGTTCCATCATAGGAACGCCACCTGCTCCTACTATAACAGCAGTTTTACCAAAAAGGTTGGGCTCAGGCTTAGGTTCACCCATGTGAGGCGGAGACTCTTGGAGCAAGGCCTGGTCTCAAGGAGGGCAGCAAAGAAGCCACTTCTCTCCAGAAAAAACATCAGGGACAGACTGATATTCTGCAAAAGGGGTAGGGTAAAATTAAAATGGGACTGGGGTAAAGTCATTTTCTCTGATGAATCCCCTTTCCGATTGTTTGGGACATCTGGAAAACAGCTAATTCAGAGAAGACGAGGTGAGCGCTACCACCAGTCTTGTCTTATGCCAACTGTAAAGCATCCTGAAACCATTCATGTGTGGGGTTGCGTCTCAGCCAAGGGAATCGGCTCTCTTACAGTCTTGCCTAAAAACACAGCCATGAATAAATAATGGTACCAGAATGTCCTCTGAAAGCAACTTCTCCCAACCATCCAAGAGCAGTTTGGTGATCAACAATGCCTTTTCCAGCATGATGGAGCAACTTGCCATAAAGCAAAGGTGATAACTACATGGCTCAGGAAACAAAACATAGAGATTTTGGGTCCATGGCCTGGAAACTCACTGCACATTCTGACAGAATGCAAGCATTGATTGTGCAAGAATGGACTTCCATCTGTCAGCATTTGGTCCAGAAGTTGATTGAGAGCATGCCAGGGAAAATTGCAGAGGTCCTGAAGAAGAAGGGTCAACACTGCAAATATTGACTTGCTGCATTAACTCATTCTAACTGTCAATAAAAGCTTTGTTACTCATAATATTATTGCAGTTATATTTCTGTATGTAATAAAAAACATCTCACAAACACACATAAAAACCAAAGGGCAGCAGATCATGTGAAAATATAATATTTGTGTCATTCTCAAAACTTTTGTCCATGACTGTATGTGTTGTGTGTTGGAGATTTCCTGTTTGTTTCATGCAGTCTCCTCCACCTCAAATTGTAAATCCTTTTGGTCTTCTCCTCTATTAGGGCAGTGGGCAGCAATACGTCCTTTTTCATTACAGGTGTAACATATGTATGTGAAATAGTCCCTTCTGTCACTTTGGTAGAAACCTCTTCCTCTACCTCTTCCACCACGTGCTCTCCCTCGTCCACGAACGCGTCCTCTTTGTTCAAACACTGTTTGCAGCATGGCACACTGTGCCGGATGCTGTTCTTTGTCTCTTTTGGCAGCAGATTTCTTCTCACTTTCTTGTATTCTTTTCTCAGTGTGCAGAGCGTAAGCAAGTACTGTTTGCAATCTTTCTGTGTCTACTTCAACACAGTCTGCTTTCACCTTTCTTTGGATGTCAGGGAGTAGTCCACCCGCAAAGCGTTCTTTCAGATGACTTTCATATGCTCTCATCTCGTTTCCAGGATAGGAGTCAGGTTTGGGAACTCCGCTGTTTATGCTGTGCAGTTGTTCAAGTTCATACAGATACTCAGTTACTGATTGTCCGTCTCTCTGTTTACACATAGAGAGTTTTCCCAGATTAAGACAGACTGGAAAAGCAGTCTCAATCCGCGTGTACAGTTCTTGCACAGTTAGTTGATACTGTGAGCCTGCATTTGGCTCGTATATGAGATCTGCAGTAAGCGGGAGATTTCCCCAAATCTCAGTTCATATCAGTTTCAATTTATATGCACATACACGTGGCAGTTCATTCACAGATGGTTTCCAGCCTGTCACAAATAATCTCAGGGACACCACAAATATTTGTCCCCCTTCTAAGATAAGTGGCTGGTCCTCACAAGCGTTCTTTGCCATCCATAGTCTATGGTCTGAAAACCAATGCTGGTCCCATCACCTGGATGCTGGGCATCTGCACTTTCTTTTCCTTTCGTCGTGTTGAGCAACAGGCAGGTGGTTTCTCATCCTATCCAGGTCATCTTCAGTATCCTCTTTTTTTTGCTGGGGTTTTGGTCCAACCTTTTGTTTCGGGCGAACAGCAGGAGGTGCGCTGGGTCGTGGATCTTTGGCTGGGTTGTACGGGGTGGATGTGCTTGGCCTTCTGGAGGTTGTGCAGGTGGAGAAGGAGGCGACGTGAAACATCCAGGGATTCCTTCTGTAAATTTAAAAACTGACCACAGGTTACTGGTTTCACTACAGTGTGTGTTTTTTTACACGCCTAAATCTTTAGAGGCGGCACGGTGGCTTAGTGGTTAGCACGTTCGCCTCTCAGCGCTAGGGATTCCCGGTTCGAATCCCCATCTGGGTGGAGTTTCCATGTTCTCACCATGTCTGCGTGGGTTTCCTCCGGGTTCTCCGGTTTCCTCCCACAATCCAAAAACATGGATCAAGTCAATTGAGTTCTCAAAATTGCCCCATATAGAGTGTGTCTGTGTGAGTGAGTGTGTGCTCAGTGATGGATTGGTGCCCTGTCCTGGGTTTATCTGCCCAGCGCCCGAAACGTTCTCCCCTGGATGGGCATGGGGAACCCCACTGCAACCCTAATAGATGATAAAGCGGGAGATAATGAATGAATGAATTAATCTTTAAGTTATTAAAAAGTAAAGAATAAATCTTTAGAATATCTAACTCTTTTTGCGCTTTCTGTCTATTTTCCATAAGCTTTTTTCTTTAATCATTTCATCAGCTTTATCAAACTTTATGCTATTGTTTTTGCAATTCTTTATTAAAAATTACTAACTCTCCTATATTTAAGGTTCCCTCGGGCGGAAAATAACAATATTTTACCCATTCCCAAATTTGGACACAACTATCAGGGTGTTCCTTAGTCATTATGTCAATGATCGGTCCCCAGGAATAACATCACAGTGAACTGCTGGCTCCAGGAAAACCAACACTTGTGTTTCAGAATTTTCTGACCCATTGTTGACCTCCGAAAATAAACAATCGATACATATTACAGCTGAAAATTTACTATTGGCATGCACAGTACAATAGGCGAGCGCAAGACACACCTAAACGTTCTGATGCACACTTTTACGTCTATACACACAGTTAAGACGTTTTACTGTTGGCATACACAGTCCAACAGCCTGTCGACAGTTTACTATTGGCATACACAGTCCAATAGTCCAACGCAAGACACACTTAAACGTTCTAGTGCACTATTACGTCTATACACATAGCATACACAGTCCAACAGTTGATAGACTAACGTGAGTAAAAAATTAGATACGTGTGTCACACGTCCACCTTGGGTTCTTTAGAAACAGTGATTCCAGCGTGAGAAGGAAGAAGTCCTCCACTCCTAAATCAGGATTTGAGACACAGTGGGGTGGCCAGTCCCATTTGCTCTTTTAGAGGATTCTATTCTTCCTAGTCAGTGGAATCCTTTTTGTGACGCCAAATTGTGGTGGTAAATAATCAGATGACAGAATAACAGTTAAAGTTAAAAATGATTTAATAAGATTTGCAAATCGAGAAACCAGACAAACAACCCAATGGAGGTTGTTGCAAGCTTCTGAGCTCACGACTGCTCAGCCTCAGTATTCATATGAAAAACACAGCCAATAGAAAAATAGATAATATAGTTCAGTCCAATAATAATGTAAGAAGACCAGATACTTGAAAAAAAACACAGGTAGAGGAAAGTTATACCATAATGGGCTCCAACCCTTCACAACCTGTTCGCATCCGGATAGGGGAGGTTTGGGGCTTCGACCCTGAACCTTTCTTACCCCGCTCCCAATGCACCTGCTTTTATGAAATAACATCCTCCCAACACATTCCATTCCATCATATCAAACTTCTCTTTTCATCCAAGGTTAAGTAGTGAAGCTTTGTAAATGTCACACTGTGGGTAAATCTACCCGCGTTTTCGTTTGAAAAGGAGGAGATCACACCAACAGTTCTGAGTGAAGTAATAACATTTATTAACACAACAGAGTTCTGGGAAGAAGAGCGCAGTTAACAACCCATGCGTGATCTGCCTGTTTTTCAACCTCTGACTCTGACTCCATCTTCATATACTCTGCCTGCACAAGCCCCCACCTTTGCTGCTCTTCCATCTCAGATTGATCACCTGTTGTCACCCCGCCTGAGCACAAGTTATTCTGATTGTTGTGAAATAATGATGCTTCTTGTTATCAGAACGTTTGTTGTCAACCGACCCATATAATACTACTCCCTGCCGGTGACTCTCTTCTTTACATCCTGACCTTGACACAGAGATACATTCTCACATGGTTAGAGAACAACACTGCCGTAGCTTGTTAAAAGTATGAGAACTTAAGCAATATTACTGCCTGAAATAAATGAATAATGCTTTGATCTACATTTACTACTTGTAAATATTAAATGCGTAATAATGCTTATTATTTTTCCCTTCAACACTAACACCAAAATGGATTATATATATTGTATCTTTGATTGAGAGATTATCAGATAAGTTCGGATGCCCTGTTTACAGTATGTTCTGTTTAGCATGTTTCTTGATTTCAGTTTAAATAAATATAATTGTTATCCCATTACTATTGCACTCTTCTCGCTTCCTCTCCCTTTTCATTCTTCACTTTCCTGCCTTTTTCTACACATTCCTTTCTCTCTAAGTAGCGCTCTCCTAATCTTCTCCTTATTTAGTTCACCTGTGTTGCCCGTCTCTGCCTATTTTCCTTTCCTTTATATGGCTCTGGCTTCCTTACTACCTTTTTTGAAAAGAATCTTTGATTTATGCTATCTGGAGGGGCGAGGACCTTGTGGTGGCAGAGGCTGCTTTCCAGTATCTTAAGAAGCATTTTTCTACGGAACCGCTTCTTGCATTCCCCAACCTTAGCAAACAGTTTATTGTGGAGGTGGATGTGTTCAGTGGCAGCACGGGTGCAGTATTATTGCAGAGAGGTGCGGGGTCTTCTGGCTCCAAACCCATCACATTATTCTCACTTAAATTGCTTGTGGCAAAGTGAAACAATGGGATTGCAAACTCCTCACTTTTAAATTAGCGCTCGAGGAATGAAGGCATTGGCTCATGACTACATCCTCTCCTGTTTTGGTGCTGACAGATAACAAGAATCTTAAGGGGGCATGTTGCCCTAACACCTGTCAGGCCCGGTGGACTTTACTTTTTTAATAATTTTGACCTATGTATTTCCTTTCTGCCAGGAGAGGAGAACAACAGACCAGATGTCCTCTCTCGTCTGCATGGTCACTCTGATTCCAGTCTGGATCAGGGTCGTCCAATCATTCATGTGCACCGCTTCCTCTGCTCCATTCAGTGGGAGATAGATCAACTCATTAGAGAAGCTTTAGGTAATGGCTCTGTACCATCTGACTGTCCACATATATTCCACTGCCCGTTCGTAGTAAGGTAATAACCTGGTCACATGCTTCAATGAGCTCTGGTTACCTGAGCGTGGCCCGCACCACCCAGATCATTGCACATTGTATTGGTGGGAAACGCTAAACTCGGGTGTCCAGAGGTTCATCCGTTCTTGCTCCTTATGCGCAGTTTTGCAAGGTTCCTCGCACACTTCCGGCAGGGAAATGGATGCAACTCCTGGTCCCTGAGAGACCTATGCCTGGTACTTTATGCCCTCACCCAGCCGTAACAACTACCTGGCTGTTTTGTACATGTCACACTTTACTCATCTGAACAATGGCAAACAAATGACAATTGTTCATTGTCTTTGAGTGCTGTTCAAATTTATAAATATCAGTTTATAAATATAGTGGACGAGGAGGTGGAGTGGCTATGATCTATAAAGAAAACATAAATGTAACACTTAATAATAAGTATGAGTCAAAATCTTTCGAAGCTCTTGTACTCAACATAAGCAGCTCATCTGCATTGAAGAATAAATCCAATCTAATGCAACTTATTACCGTATACCGCCCTCCCGGCCCATATACAGAGTTTATTAAAGAATTTGGTGAATTTCTCTCTAACATAGTAATCTCATCAGACA
>JAFMOD010000170.1:2499626-2554302 GCA_019802435.1 Corydoras maculifer
GACAGGATGTTCTAATAAATCATTACTGAAATTACAACTTGTGCAAAATGCTGCAGCTAGAGTTTTAACTAAAACCAGAAAGTTTGATCATATCAGTCCTGTGTTATCAAACTTGCACTGGCTACCAGTTAAGTTTCGTATTGAGTACAAAATTTTATTGATAACATATAAAATTCTACATAATCAGGCTCCACAGTATCTGAGTGAGCTGATTCAATTGTACAAGCCAACACGTGAGCTCCGATCTCAAGGTGCTGGTGTACTCTTAGCTCCTAGAATAAATAAAATTACTGCTGGTGGAAGAGCGTTCTCCCACAAGGCTCCTCAACTTTGGAATAGCCTTCCAGTTACCGTTCGTGATTCTGAATCACTATTAAAATTGGGTCATTTAGCTGACGCTTTTATCCAAAGCGACTTACAAGGTGAGCACAGGGTTAACACAACATCCCTGGAGCAATGAGGGTTAAGGGTCTTGCTCAAGGACCCACAATGTTAACTTCAGTGGACCTGGGATTTGAACCCCCAACCTTCAGATTCATAGCCCAACACCCTGACACACTGAGCTAACCCGCCCCCATATTAATCTTTAAGAATAAATTAAAGACACATTTATTTAATCTCGCGTTTAATTAATCCCCTGCAGATAAAGATGTAGATCTCAGGCTTGCTGTGCTGGGGGGTAATCTGTGATCAGTGTATGCTGGCGTTTCACAGCTTCACCCACCTCATCATTAATGGGGGGGGGGGGTGTGGCACTGAAATGATGCTGTTCCGGGGCGCCATCTCATCTATGTAGAGCCTGCATTATCTGCCTCTTTTAGTTATGCTGCTCTAGTCAGTGATGCCGGAGTCACATACTGCACTGTGTCAATAAATTACTTATTAATTAAATGCCGTGCTTTATTAGCTCTAACTGCCTTCCTTGTCTGTTTCTTTTGAGGTGTGACCGGCTTCCTGGAAATCTTCATCCATGGCTCTGCCGATGAACACTGGATGGAACCTGATTATTAATTGGACTGGCGGTCCTGCAGGACGCCCCCTTAATGGACTCACATATAGTTTTCCAGTTTTTAGTTTTTCCATTTGCTTAATATCTGTACATGGCTGTCCTACATTGTTGTTGCTGCCTGGCCGCTCAAGGAGGATGAGTCCCCCACTGAGTCTCGGTCCTCCCAAGGTTTCTTCCTTGAATAACAACATAAAAGGGAGTTTTTTCTTGCCACTGTCGCTTCGGCTTGCTCTTTGAGGGTTTAAAGGCTTTTCATTCTGTAATGCTGCTTTGTGACAATGTACTGTTGTAAAAAGCACTATATAAATAAATAACTTGAACTTGAACTTGATCGGGCGTTCACTAACCTTAAACGCCGTTTCGCGTCGGCACCGGTGTTGGCTATCCCGGATCCCAAGAAACCTTTCGTGGTAGAGGTGGATGCTTCAGCTTATATGGTCGGGGCTATACTTTCCCAGCGCGTCAGCAGCCGGTCCCTGCTTCGACCGGTAGCTTTCTTCTCACGTAAGCTATCTACTGCTGAACGCACTTATTCCATCGGGGACCGCGAGCTATTAGCGGTTAAACTGGCTCTCGAAGAGTGGAGGCATTGGTTGATCGGCACCACTACCCCATTTTCTGTTATTACAGATCATAAAAATCTCCAGTACATTAAAGGAGCTCGCCGTCTGAATGCCCGTCAGGTCACTATTTTTTAACAGTTTTAACTTTATCATTTCGTTCAGACCAGGTAGCTCTAATACGGCCGCTGATGCCCTTTTCCGCATGAGGACAATACACTGGACGGACCCCGACCGTTTACGGCCTTTCACACCTCCCACACGCTTTTTGAATGTGATACAGTGGAACTTGGATGGGGAGATTCGGAGGGCATTGCGCAACACACGCCATCCACACCACTGTCCTAGTGGAGCACTGTACGTACCTCCCGCATTTCGTGGTCGGCTCATCACCTGGGCACACACGGCCTTGAGTACCGGACATCCGGGCGTCGCAAGCACCATTCACCTCCTTCGCAGAAAGTATTGGTGGGAGACACTTCACAAAGACACGCACAACTTCGTGAAGTCGTGCTCCATATGCGCCGCGTGTAAGACATCGAAATCACTCTCTGCCGGCAAACTGGTCCCACATCAAGAGCTGAACAAATTCCTGCGCATGTTCTGCCATAATAACCCGTCGGACTGGCCACGCTACCTGCCGTGGGCGGAGATTGCGCAGAATTCGTTGCGTCATTCAGCCACTGGCATCACTCCCTATCAATGCGTTTTAGGCTATCAGACTCCGTTTGCTCCCTGGGATCCCAAGCCCTCGGCAGCACCTGCAGTGGACGATTGGTTTCGCCGTAGTGAGGCAGTATGGTTACAGGTTCATCGGCACATCCAGGATGCCATTCGCAGGATGAAGGGGTTCGCGGACCGTCGTCGGGCACAGGCTCCGGTTTACATCCCGGGTGATCAAGTGTGGCTCAGCTCTAAAAATTTGCGCTGCCGTACAGGGACGCATAGACTTCTGCCCAGGTACGTAGGGCCGTTCCGTATACTAAAACGCATTAACGAGGTTTCTTACTGCCTAGACCTTCCCCCGGAGTGGCGATTACATCCGGTTTTCCACACCTCCCTCCTTAAGCCGTTCGTGTCCGGTCCCCTTGACTATGGGTGGGATGAAGCCGCCGGTACCACCTTGGCCAGAGGAGTACCAGAGGTGTATTGAGTGGCTGAACTGCTGGACTCCAGAAGAGTGGGGGGGAGATTACAATATCTGGTAGATTGGAAGGGCTCTGGCCCTGAGCAGCGCAGCTGGGTGGGGGCCAATGATATTCTAGACCCTCAGCTAATTGCGGACTTTCATTCGGCTCATCCTGACCGTCCCGCTCGCAGACCTCGAGGTCAGCCGCCACGCCGGGATAAGTACAGGACCATTCATTCATTCCTCTTCGCGGCATGTGCACCCTACGGGTCATCGGGAGGGTGATGTAAGACCGGCGTCTTCCCATTCCCCTGCCAGTGCCACGTCTTCCTTCTGTTGGGGGGCGTGGTGAGTCGCCGGATTTCTAATTGACAGCACTATTTAAGTGACGCTGTGGCGGTCGCAATGGATTGATTCGCGTTCTTCTGTGCTAACTGTTTGTTCTCCTAGCCCTAATCCCTCTGGATTGGATCGCACACTGGTTTGGCACATCTTGCCAGCACGATCTGCCTCTCACCTGTCCTTTGTTCCACGGACCGGCTCGTCGCTCCGTTGAGGCCTTGCTCTTTGGTTTTCGTCCCGGCGTCGCGCCGGCGTATGATTTTTTGTTTTGACTTTTTTGTTTTCGTTTCTCCTTATTTTTTACTTAAGGAAAACATCAATAAATACCTTCTGTTTTTTGGAGCAAGTTGGACTATTTTCTTGTGACGTCACACGGCATGACACTTACACTCTCTCTTTCTCTTATTACCCTGATGCGCCCAGCACTCAAACAGGGTAAATCTGGACTTATCAGACCACATGACCTTCCATTATTAAAAGTTTTGATAAGGCTACACAGTTGTTCAATCCCGATCCCAGTTCCCTTTGCATTGTGCATGTGGAAATGCTCTTTCTGTCACTATTAAGCCCACAGCCCTGAGTTTTTCTGTTGTTTTTCTTCAATTTCATTTCACCAAACATCTAAGTGGTCACAGATCACGTTCACTTAGATTTTTTTGCAGCCACATTTCTTCCTTGAAGATGATGGGTTCCCACTATCCAAATTTTAATGCTTTGGACAGTTCCTAACTCAATTTTAGTCCTCTCTTTTAGTCCTTTCTGCAAATCTTAGCTGTTTTCTCTGCTTGATGCACGCCAATTATTAGACTCCTGTCAAACAGAGTAACATCTTGTCCACTACAATGGGATATGTCTTCGACATGGTTATTTAAGACATGAGACCCAAATTATTGCACCATTTTGGGTTAAATAACTTGTTGCCAGCTGAAAGATAAACACCCATGCAGTAATTATCCAATAGGAGGCTTGTGCGTGTTTGGTAAGTTACATCCTGGTGGCGACGTTTTTTTGGGCAGGCAGTGTATGTAAACTTTATGACTACACCCAAAGGACTTTTAGCATACAGGTGTCTAATGTGTAGTTTTTTTTAGGACTATCCAGGTACAGGAGGTACCATCTCGTTAATCTCTCATCTAGCATTCAAGTTCTCCACCTTCGACAACATTTCACTCAACAGACCTCACTCATTCCTCCCTGACGGTTTATTCCACCATTAACATTGAACATAATTCCAGTACTGTTCCAGTTCTGGACCTCCTGCTTACCATTTTTATTATTTCAATAAACACCTTAAACTTTTCCCTTGTCTCCTGAGTGTAATCTGAATCTGGGCCAAATATTTAGCCAAAACCATGACAGAACACTCAGGTCAATCCCACCCAGCAGACGCACTAAAGAGAGCTTTAACAGAACAGCAGCAACAACTTCAAACCCACGAACCAATTCTACAAGCATTCCTTGGACAACCACAGAACACCAACATCAACTCGAACAAATGGCTAAACTCCTAGAAAAAAACCCATTTTAAATATCCATCCACCCCTCCAGATGGCACAACCAGTTCAGTGGTCTCTCAGCAGATTCTCTATACTCATAAAGTCAGCTCCCCTAACCCGGAAAAATTCTCTGATGAGGTTGGTACATGTGGAGGATTTCTCCTTCAGTGCTCATGAATAATTAATCTTTCACCTCATTCTTTCCCCTTAATGATAATGCCAAGATTTCATTTATTTTTGATCTTCTTACAGGCAAGGGATTGAGAGATTTGAGAGATCTGCTGTGATACTCCCCAGCGATAGATTGATGCCCTGTCCTGGGTGTATCTGCCCAGGGCCCGAAACGTTCTCCACTGGATGGGCATGGGGAACCCCCCACGACCTTATAATAGTATAAAGCGGAAGATAATGCTTGGATGCTGTGAGACTCCCACCATCTCCTGCCAACTTCCACTCCAACCCAGCCATTTCTCAGTTCTTCAGGTCATGAACCCCCTGGGGAAAGGCAGCAGTGCAGAGACTCAAAGCAGTGCATCTACTGTGGTTCAACTAATCACTTCATTGCCTTCTGTCCCGGGCCAAAAGTGAGGGTCTGCCGGTTGTAATGGGGAAACCGGTTGACCAACCAGTAAAACTAGAAGAAGCGGACCCCCATCGATCTCAATCAAGCTATTGATTTCCTATTGCCCTGGTTCTAAGAAAACCAAACCAGATGCACTTTCCCACCAGTATTCATCCTCGGATACCGACAAAGAACCAGCACCAATACTTCCAGTCACTAAGTATCTAAGTAACTATATATATATATATATATATATATATATATATATATATATATATATTATATCTTATACATAGCTTCTGCTATATAATGTAACAGGAAATTACAAGTTACTAATCAAACCAACACTACCCATATGTTCCCTGACATGGGACATGGAAGATCTAAATTTTCAGGCCCAACAGGATGAACCAGACCCCAGAACTGGAACTTATGTTCCGTCTTCATTCTGATCCCACCTCATTCATTGGTTTCACTCTGGAAAATTCTCCCGGAACCAGTAGTACCATAGCACTCCTCTCCAGACATTTTTTTGTCTTATTGATCCATAAAGATGACAAGGAATATGTTTGAGCATGCCCTATTTGTGCCCGAAACAAATCTAATCTCAAACTATCTGCCGTACTTCTCCAACCACTCCCCGTTCCCAAATGTCCCTGGTCTCATATCATCCTGGATTTTGTTACCGGAATTCCTGACTCATTTTATGACCACTATTCTAACCATTATTGACCATTTTTCCAAGTCTTGCCATCTTATACCACTCAGAAGTCTACCATCCAACTTTCTAACTGGTCAACGTATTCCTTCTTCATGGCATCCCTCAGGACATCCTTTCAGACAACCAACCACAATTCATATCACAGGAGACAGTTTTGTTCAGCTCTTGGTGCTAAAGTGTCATTTACTTCCGGTTATTATCCTTAGTCCAATGGTCAGTCTGAATTTATGAATCAAGAACTTGAATCCAAAATCAGATGCTTTACTCCTACATACCAATCTGATTGGAGTATGCCCAGAACTCACACATCTCTGCTGCCATGAGTTATTCGCTCTTCGAAGTTTCTCTAGGCTAATTCCGATGAAAAGGAAATATGTTACCTCTGCTTACCATCACATCCGCAGCTACAACCATATTTGGTCCAACACTGTCAGAGCCCTTTAGCAAACCACTG
Source organism: Corydoras maculifer (assembly GCA_019802435.1). Classification (NCBI taxonomy): domain Eukaryota; kingdom Metazoa; phylum Chordata; class Actinopteri; order Siluriformes; family Callichthyidae; genus Corydoras; species Corydoras maculifer. Next base: position 2,505,900 of record JAFMOD010000170.1, read on the forward strand.
AACAGAACTGACACTACGGTGGTAGACATACACCTGCAGTATTCTCCCAGCCAGAAGTTTTGGCTTTTCTCAAGTAACATCCCCCTTAGGTCCATGTCCAAAAAGATCTCACCCCTTTTTCATTGGTCCTTATGAAATTAAGTACACCATCAGCCCCACTGCAGTCCATAAAACCTGTCAAGACCAGCACTTTTCACAGGGTTATCTCACCGTGTTTGTGCACTCCTTCCTAGGTTGCCTCCGTTCTTGTATTCAGTTTCCAAAAGTTTTCTCAAGTCCTCAAGGTCAGATACAAATCTTCAAGTACTCACCCTGTCGTGGTTCCAGCTGGCAGCTTCCTGGTTTGTTCCCCCTCTGAGTGACTAATTTTCATTTTTATGGGTAGGCAAAACATGCATGTACCTGTACATTGACACTGTGAAATCATTTTCCATTCACATTGTCTTAGTGGGTCCAGATTTAAGTGCACCTGTGTGAAAATAAAAAGATAATTGTCACAGGTGCCTGTTCACATTTCAGGTTTATTAGCTGTTTTGTGCTTATTTTGTCTGTTTTGTGCAGGTGTTCAGGTGTTTTTGTATTAAGTTCTGGTTTCCCCCTTTCGTCACCTTTAGTTACCCTGCTTGCCGTTTGTCTCCGTCTGTGTTCCTTTAAATAAACCTTGTTCGCGCTACCTGCTTGTTGCCTGGCTCCCTCCTGCATGTTTGTGTGCATTAGTATTGTGCAGTAGGTGTGCAGCCTCCTTAAGAGGTGAGTGAGTATGAATCGTTCTGCGCTGTGGAAGGTCTCGATATTATCAGGATCTATGATGATGAGGAAGCTAATGGACCCCAGAGGGCGTTCGCGATGTCACTTCGCCAGAGGGCGCCTGCCAGGTCTCGTTGTCAGAGGGCGGTTTCCACACCACGTTGCCAGAGGGGCACCATTAAAAAAACCTTGTTTCCACTACTGCCCCTCCTGCATATTTGTGTGCATTAGTATTGCACAGTAGGTGCACAGCCTCCTTAAGAGGTGCAAGCAGCTGCGTAATAATAATTGTATATATCTGTTTATTTTTTGCACTATTAAGTTTACTGCACATTTACATTATTTGTATTGAACAAATATAATTAATTCTTGCATACAAAGAAATTTATTTTTTGTGATATAGAATTAATGCTAATGTATTTTTAAGGACCATATCTGAGATTAGACATTGTGTTCCATCTTTGAATTTGAATAACATTCAACCAATAAATTGACATGTGCAGTTACCTCACCTGTGGTCGCCACAGCTTGGAAGGACAGAGTTCAGTTGTAATAGGTTTAAAAAGTAGTTTTTAAATGCAGAAGTTACTGAATAAACCAAACAAAGCACAAGACATGGCAGAAACTTTTAAACACAACAGATAATCACATGACTGAAAAACACACCTGGACCCAATTAAGCAGATTTACCTGTAAAAATAACTAAATCAATTAACACACAGCTGAACCAAATTAAATATTTGTAACAGTCTGAAACAGAAACAGATAAACTAGGAAACAAAATCCAGTATAGAGCGCTGAGGTGGACTCTGATATTAACCCCTTCCAAAAAAGGAAGAGCGCAACAATGCCACAGCTGAGAGAATGCAGGAAGAAGAATCGGACAATATCCATTTGGTGTGTAAGAACATGAGAAGAGGACAAAATAAGGACAACTGAATGAGATTCTGAGAAGCGAAGAAGAACCTCTCAAGCAACGAAAGGAGGCATCTGCTACTTCCTCGGCAGAAGAGAGTGGAATGTATGGAAGAAAGTGTGTGTGTAGAGGGGCACTTCCCTACCCGGCATAATCCACATCCGGGACATTACAAATGATCACTGCGAGCTATCTGCACACATTCGGATAACGTAAAAAAATACAAAACAAAAAATCTCAGGAGTTGAAGGGAGAGTGGGGAAAAAACACAAAAATGAAAGAAAAAAATCCAGATGAGCGGGTGCTTCTGCAGATCTTGTGATTGGAACATTCCATTACGTCCAGCTGAGCCCAGAGTTGTAGGTGGTTTAAAAGTACTTTTAAATGCAGAATTCAATGGGTAAAGCAAACAAAGTATGTGACATGACAAACATGACATTACTGTTCCAACATGAAACACTAGAAAGGCAGGGCTTATAAATATATAACTAGTAATCACATGACGGGAAGCAGCTGAACCAGGATTAAACTAGTTTGCCAGTAAAAATAACTAATTAATCAATTATCTCACATCTGAACCAGATTAAACAGATTTTACAGTCTGAAACAGGAACACAGAAAAATTTTTGTGACTCATTCAATAGCAACATTTAGACTTAGCTGAGCATTAACTCTAGCCTGGTACCTACCAGGTTTGTTTAAACATATTTGTTGCTGAACAATACCTAGGTCCCATCCAATTAAGACAATTATCAAGTATCGCAGTGAGAAAAAATCTAAAAGTTTTTTCTTGTTTGTTTTTTTTGAGGTGTTGCCAATTTGTTTGAGGTGTCGTCAGTTCTTCAGCCATGGCTCTGCCGAAGCACTGTGGTGTTAGGAAATCGGAAATTTCGCCGATGAACCCTCTCTGAAGTCGTCGGAAAATACCACAGTACAGATGATTTCAGAGATATTCGAATCAAGTGCTTTATTTATGACAAACCGAGTCAAAGCAGTGGGTTAAAGTCAAGCCAAGATCGCGATACGACTCTGATCTCAGCACCACACCGGTCCCACCAAGACAGAGACCTGAAGTCCAGTTGCTGACATTATATATTGAAATACCATTCCTCGTTCTGCTTATTCTGAAAAAACTTGTCAACAGAGTTCTATGGGGTGGGTGAACAGCTCGGTGCCCTTGAGAATTATCCACCAGACGCCAGATGTCTCTAGGTTCATGAAATATAGGCCTTGGGCAACTGTCGGCCAGATTACCCCATCGTTATCGAATGCGCTAATTGTAACTAGTCCATCAACAGCCTTCTCTTCGTTTCCCCAGGTTTCCAGTCACGATCTACAAATTTCTGATGCCTTATGTGTATTTTTAATGTTATACTAAAGCGTTTGCGTGCAGTGTGTTATCTCTTATTTCATAAATGGAAATTCATGAATCAAAAAAACAAGATGTGATCTTGGGCATTGTTTAAACATAACTGATTTCTTGTCTATCTGGCTCCTCATCCCCGGAGCCGGATTCAACCATCCGCAGCACCATGGTGTAGTCTGGTGGCTTTTCTGGTCATTCACCAATGGCGGTCATAATCAATCTAGTTAACAGAACTCTCAGACATGGTATGCAGCAGCACCCACAAGTTACCAGTATAGCAACAAACACAGCAATAGACATAAAGAGTGACATGATTAAGTTCTTCCATTTGCCAAATATATTAGTCATCCATGATTCCAGGGGGTTATCTATTCCGGAGGCCTCATGCATTTCCTGTGATAATTTGAGGGCCTTGGTCACCAACCCATCAGGTGCTGTGTTTTTAGGCATATAGGCACAGCACACTTCCCCAATCATTACGCAAACACCCCCTTTTTCTGCCAGGAGCGTGTCTAAGGCTTTTCTGTTCTGTATGGCCACATTTGACGTCAAATGCAACTGTTCACTTAGTCCAAGTTCAAGTTATTTATTTATATAGCGCTTTTTACAACAGTACATTGTCACAAAGAAGCTTTACAGAATGAAAAGCCTCTAAACACCCAAAGAGCAAGCCGAAGTGACAGTGGCAAGAAAAAACTCCCTTTTATGTTGTTATTCAAGGAAGAAACCTTGGGAGGACCAAGACTCAGTGGGGAACCTTGAGCGGCCAGGCAGCAACAACAATGTAGGACAGCTATGTACAGATATTAAACAAATGGAAAAACTAACAACTGGAAAACTATATGTGAGTCCATTAAGGGTGTCCTGCAGGACCGCCAGTCTAAATGATATTCAGGTTCCATCCAGTATTCGTCAGCAGAGCCATGGATGAAGATCTCCAGGAAGCCGGTCACACCTCAAAAGAAACAGACAAGGAAGGCAGTTAGAGCTAATAATAAAGCACAGCATTTAATTAATAAGTAATTTATTGACACAGTGCAGTATGTGACTCCGGCATCACTGACTAGAGCAGCATAACTAAAAGAGGCAGATACTGCAGGCTCTACATAGTTGAGATGGTGCCCCGGAACAGCATCATTTCAGTGCCACACCACCCCATTAACGATGAGGTGGGTGAAGAGGTGAAACGCCAGCATAAACTGATCACAGATTACCCCCCCAACACAGCCAAGCCTGAGATCTACATCTTTATCTACAGGGCATTAATTAAACGCAAACACATTATGGTGTACAAATTTACATTACATTACATTTAGTCATTAAGCAAACGCTTTTATCCAAAGCGACTTACAAATGAGAACATTACAAGTCAGAAGTTATGGAGAAAACCAACTAGTACGATGGTAAATTCATCAAACCTGATTGTTATTTGATGCTACCCCCCTTTTTAAATTAATTAATCAATTAATTAATTAATTAATTAATTAATTAATTTTTTCTACAACAGGTATTTGTTAAAGAGATGCATCTTCAGTAGTTTCTTAAAACTGTTTAGCGATTCTGCCCTACGAACAGAGTTGGGAAGAATGTTCCACCATTTTGGAGTGAGAATTAGCTCCTCTGGAATTGCCAGGCGGCAATCATCACTGGAGCGAAGTAATCTAGTCGGAGTATATTTTGAGAAGACAGAGGGAAGGTAGGAGGGGGAAGATCCAGAAATATTTCTGTAGGCCAGAGAGCAGCTACAGGGAGCCAATGAAGGGAAACGAGTAGTGAAGTGACATGAGTTCGCTTGGGCTGGTTAAACACAGAGTTTTAAATTAGAGTTGAAGTGGTCTGATTGTGGAAGCTGGGATTCCGGCAAGTAGTGCATTACAATAATCAAGCCGGGATAGGACAAGGGCTTGAACAAGCAGTTGGGTAGCATGTTCAGTCAAAAAGGGTCTGATCTTCCTTATGTTGTAAAGAAGGAATCTACAGGAACGGGCGGTTTTGATAACATGATCAGAGAGTTTAAGGTGGGAGTCTATTGTGAGACCAAGGTTCCGGACTGAATCGGTTGGGGAGATTGTGGAGCCATCAATTTGGAAGGTCAGGTCTTGATGGATTGAGAGTTTAGCTGGGATAATGAGAAGCTCTGTTTTTTCTAAATTTAATAACATATGTCGGATAACCGATTTGAGATGGTGGTGTCGTCAGGGGCAAAAGACAGATGAATCTGAGTGTCATCAGCATAGCAGTGGTAAGAGAACCATGCTCCTGGATGACTGTGCTCAGTGATGTCATGTATAGTGAGAAGAGGAGAGGACCAAGTACAGAGCCTTGAGGCACACCAGTGCGTACTTGGTGAGAGTTAGAGATCTCCCCATTCCATGACACTTTGAAGGTCCTTCCTGTGAGATAGGATCGAAACCATTCAAGTGTCGTATCGGAAAAGCCTTATTCAGATAGAGTGGACAGTAGAATCTGATGATTTACTGTGTCAAAAGCTGCAGAAAGGTCTAACAAAATGAGGACAGAGGTTTGAGATTTGGCTTTGGCAGATTTAAGTGAGTCAATCACAGAGAGCAATGCTGTCTCCGTGGAGTGACCACATCTAAAACCGGACTGATTGGGATCAAAGAGATTATTCTGATTAAGAAATTTGGAGACCTGTGTGGATATCACCCGTTCAAGTGTTTTAGACAGGAAAGGTAAAAGAGAAACAGGTCTGTAGCTCTCGACCAAATTTGGGTTGAACATAGGTTTTTTGAGTAGGGGTTTGACTATGGCCTGTTTGAAATAATTTGGAAAAGTCCCAGACGTAAGAGAGGAGTTAATAATGTGTGTGAGTGCTGGTGGGATGGAGGAGGCGATGGATTAAAGAAGGTGGGATGGGATGGAATCAAGGGGGCAAGTAGTTGGGTTACTGGCAAGAAGAAATTTGCAGATGTCAGATTCTGCGACAGGGGAGAAGGAAGTCAGGGTTGGATGGCTGGATGTGTGAGATGTAGTGTTGTGGAAATGGTGAGTATAAAAGAGTTTGCTGGTGCCCTGTAAAAAAGGTTGCAAAGACATCAACTGACAAAGAAGTGTTAGGAGGGGGAGAGGGAGGAGTTAGTAGTGAGTTGAAGGTACTGAATAAGGTGTGGGCATCTGAGATGCATGTTACCTTGGACTGGACTAACAAGGATTTAGCAGCAGTTACATCCTTCGAGAAAGTGCCAGGTGAGGACTGGTATGTTACGCCATTTTCTTTCGGCGGAACGAAGAGAAGTACGTTGCTTCTGAAGCGTCTCAGTGAGCCAGGGACGGAGAACTGTGTGTCTTCCTGGTGGATTTTGGACATACCTGGTCAAGACATGAAGCCACGGTGGAGCAGAATGTGCTTGATACAGTCTTGGTGTCAAGGGTTAAGAAGTTACTGATGCTAGGAAGGGCTTCTGTAACCAAGTCAGCAATGAGTGTGTTAGAGAGAGCGCTAAGATTGTGACATACTAAGATGTTTTACTGATGATCACGGGAGGTGGTGGAAGAGAGACAGAAAACTGTATGAAGAAGTGGTCTGATTCATGAAGTGGAGTAATGTGTATGTCCGAAGAGAGACATGAGCGCATCATGATGACGTCGAGCTGGTTGCCAGCCCGGTGGGTAGCTGAGGTGCGGAGTAGATGGAGGTCCAGGCTGGAGATGAGATCAAGAAACTCAACGGCATACGGTCGGTCTAAGTGAATGTTGAAATCGCCGAGGACAACAAGAGGACAACCATCATCTGGGAGAGATGATAATAACATATCGAATTCCCCGAACGAAGTTATCTAGTTAACCTGTGGGGCGATAGATTACATTTAAAAATTACATTTAACCGGTTCAGTGATTGTCAGTGCATGGAATTCGAATGAGACAGTGTTTGACAACAATGTAAGAGGAGAGAATTTCCATTTGTGGGTCATAAGCAAACCTGTACCACCTCCTCTTTTGCCGATACAGGGAAAGTGAGAGAAGTGGAAATTCGTTGAAAGGGCAGCTGGTGTCGCGGAATTCTCGGGACAAATCCACGTCTAAGTGAGGGCGAAAACCTGAAGACCAGCATGAGCCGCAAAAGCAGGAATGAAATCTGATTTCTTGGTGGCTGACTGACAATTCCATAGTCCTGCAGAGAAGGTGAAGGGCTCACTTGTATTCACCTGCTGCAGAGTTCGCAGGTGTGCAAGAGTGCGCCTTCTCCTCTGAGGAAAGGAGCGTCTGTGTGAGGAGGAAATGACAGGGATGAACTGAAAACACATGCTGAAGAGAAAGATGTGAATATGTAAGAAAATGGATTGACTACTTAGAGACTACTTAGTTGCCTTTTTATTGTCCTTGCTCGGTGGACTCGCGCAGGTAGGTCTTTACACGAATAGGTCTTCACACGAGAGGCGGAACACGAGAGGACGTCAGCGTATCTACGATTCTTAAACTAGGTCACGCCCCCTCCGGAACAATCACACGTTCAATGCAAGGTGCAAATAGGCAGCAGACCGAAACTAGAACTGAAACCAGTTATTCTAAATACAGTTATATCCTAACTAACCGACAGTAGATTTAATATCTAACAACAAGAACGCCCAAACAGACTATTCAATTAACAACGATTAAGATAAAATATAGGTATTACCATGACTCTAGGGGTGCTGACGAGCAGATCTACGATGTACAACAGGTTATTCAAAGCTACAGCAGTTACTTCCTACACACGCCTGACTTGTACACAGTAAATCTACTCAGGTTGGGCTGAACTCAAAGTCCCAATTACCTGAAATCATTGACCTTGTTCTTGTCCATCTTTTCCAATTCAATCTATGGACAAGAACATGGTCAATAATGGTTGCTGATATTTCATTCATTCATTCATTATCTTCCGCTTATCCTCTATTAGGGTCGCGGGTTGGGTGTGGGTTCCCCATGCCCATCCAGGGGATAACATCTCGGGCGCTGGGCAGATAGACCCAGGACAGGGCGCCAATCCATCGCTGGGCACACACTCACTCACACACTCACTCACACAGTCACATTATAAACGGGGCAATTTTGAGAATTCAATTAACTTGATCCATGTTTTTGGACTGTGGGAGGAAACTGGAGAACCCGGAGGAAACCCACGCAGACACGGGGAGAACATGGAAACTCCACCCAGATGGGGATTCGAACCGGGAATCCCTAGCGCTAAGAGGCGAACGTGCTAACCACTAAGCCACCGTGCCGCCTGCTGATATTTCATCTGATATAATTGTTTTTCGTCTCATCCCTCCTTTACTGACTGTTTCTATCCACAGTAAAACTTCAATGATGCGCCTCCTTATACATGCTTATATTGGTTTATCATTCACCACATAAAAAGAGTGTGTTATAGAGAGAGCGCTAAGATTGTGACGTACCTGAGATGTTTTACTGATGATCACGGGAGGTGGTGGAAGAGAAACATAGAACTGTAACTGTAAACTGTACAAAATGGTCTGATTCATGAAGTGGAGTGATGTGTATGTCAGAAGAGAAACATGAGTGTGTCATGATGAGGTCGAGCTGGTTGTCAGACCAGTGGGTAGCTGAGGTGCAGAGTAGATGGAGGTCCAGGCTGGAGATGAGATCAAGAAACTCAACGGCATACGGTCGGTCTAAGTGAATGTTGAAATCGCCGAGGACAACAAGAGGACAACCATCATCTGGGAGAGATGATAATAACATATCGAATTCCTTATATTGGTTTATCATTCGCCACATGAGTGCTCAGTATGGAGTGACTGTGTTGTGACATCTGTGCTTTATTTGAGTTTCAGTTTTGATTCCAGTGGCTACTGTGTATCAAAGTGCAAAATGTGTTTTAATGGGTGAAAATATGTTTGCAAATTTCTAGGTTAAATGGGCTTTAGGTTCTGCCAAAAGGGTGAACCTATTAGTTACATTTAGAGGCTTTTAGTAGAACAACAGAAGTATAATCAAAGCTGATCTCCAATATATATCTATATATATGATTTTTTTTTTTATTGCAAGTGTGGAAAATGCGTTTTGGGATGTTTTAAAAATGTCCAATATTAATTGGACTGGCGGACCTGCAGGACGCCCCCTTAATGGACTCACATATACTTTTCCAGTTTTTAGTTTTTCCATTTGTTAAATGTCTCTACATGGCTGTCCTACATTGTTGTTGCTGCCTGGCCGCTCAAGGAGGATGAGTCCCCCACTGAGTCTTGGTCCTCCCAAGGTTTCTTTCTTGAATAACAACATAAAAGGGAGTTTTTTCTTGCCACTGTCGCTTCGGCTTGCTTTTTGGGGGTTTAAAGGCTTTTCATTCTGTAAAGCTGCTTTGTGACAATGTACTGTTGTAAAAAGCGCTATATAAATAAATAACTTGAACTTGAACCTGAACTTGCTAAGTGACTGTTAAATATGCCTTATGGATAGAGTTGGGAAGCTCCTAAAATAAATAACATTACTGCTGGTGGAAGAGCGTTCTTCCATAAGGCTCAAATTTGAAATAGACTTCCAGTTTTTGTTCACGATTATGAATCTCTATCAATCATTCAAAGTAGATTAAAAACATTCATTCATTCATTATCTCCCGCTTATCCTCTATTAGGGTCGCGGTGGGGTTCCCCATGCCCATCCAGGGGAGAACGTCTCGGGCGCTGGGCAGATAGACCCAGGACAGGGCGCCAATCCATCGCTGGGCACACACTCACACACACAGACACAGACACACTCTATAGGGGGCAATTTTTTGAGAATTCTATTAACTTGATCCATGTTTTTGGACTGTGGGAGGAAACCGGAGAACCCGGAGGAAACCCACGCAGACACGGGGAGATTAAAAACACATTTATTTAATTTTGCAGTGTAAGTGCTGTTTTTGATAAGCTCTTGTCTGTTTCATTTGAGATGTGGCCTATTTACTTGAGGTGTCGTCAGCATTTCATCAATTGCTCTGCTGGAACCTTGCAACTAAAACAATTACTGGGAGGAACCTGGATTTCTATTGGACTGGCAGACCTGCAGGATGCTCTTAATGGACTTATATAATTTTTCAATTGTTATAGTTTTTCCAGTTGTAAAATATGGACAGCTGATCACTACACAATCTGTACATGGCTTTCCTGCATTGTTAATGCTGCCTGGCCACTCAAGGAGGATGAGTCCCCCACTAAGCCTTGGTTCTGCCAAGGTTTATTTCTAAGAAAACAACATAACAGGAAATTTCTGCTCTTTTGTGTTTCAGGCCTTTAACACTAAAAAGCCTAAATCTGGTTTGTGACAATTTACTATTGTAAAAAGTCCTCCTACTTGAAAGATTGTTCCACCATTTAGCAGTTGTAAACGATATGGAATGAGAATTAACACCAAGGTGAGGTTGAAGCACCAGAATCAGAGCCTTGTACTGAATGCGAGCAGTTACACAGAGCTCAGGAAGAGATGGGTAGTGGTAACACAAGTCGGGCTGGAGAGGAATTAGCTGTAGAGGTTTGATTGTGCAAGCTGAAAGACCGACAAGCAATGCATCACAATAATCAAGCTGGGATAGGATGAGGGCTTGGCCTAACAGCTGAGTAGCATGTTCAGTTAAGAAAGTGACCTGATCAGATAGTTTAAGATGTGAGTCAATTTTGAAAAGGATTACGGAACCAGCTGGTTAGAGACTGTGGCGCTATCGATTTGTAAGGTCAGGTCATGATTAATTAAGGTTTTAGCTGGAATTATGAGAAGCTTTGTTTTTGCCAAATTTAAATTGATTTAATGTTAGTAAGGCAGGAAGATATCTGATTTAAGATAGTGGTGTCTTCGGGGCAAAAGTCTTCAGGGGCTAAAGCTGAGTATCATCTGCATAGCAATGATAAGAGATGCCATGTGCCTAAATGATTGCGCCCAGCAATGTCATGTACAATGAAAAGAGGAGGGGATCAAGTACCAAGCCCCGAGAAACTTCAGTGAGTACTTGGGGGAGTTTGAAACATCCTCATTCTATCTCACTTTGGTCCTTTTTGTTAAATTTGTTAAATCAAAACCATTTAAGTGTCGTATTTGAGAAGCCTAGTTTGAATAGAGTGGACTATAGAATCTGATAATTTACGGTACGAAAAGCTGCCAAGGTCCAGCAAATTGAGGACACAGGATTGCAAGTTTGCTTTGGTAGATTTAAGTGCACCAACCACAGAAAGCAATGCTGTCTAAATGGAATGACCACACCTAAAACCAAACTTTTACTGTTGATACAAGTGAAGTTGGTTGTATTACCTGGATGCTTTGTACAGTTCATGAATAAAATATAAATGTCTTGTCTACAAATTAGATTTTATTTGATATTCAATTTAAAACTGGTGCCATGCCTGAACTGAAATGCCACATTACAGTAGGAACTTATTATAATTAACACTAAGCTGATTCAGCAGCGATCTATTGCAGATTAACTTTGGTATTTTTAACCATTTAAAAAAAATTCAGGGCAAATTAAACATAACTTCAAGCGGTATTGAAATGTTTAATCAGTGTTATCAATACAAAACTAGTTATTAGTCAATATTAAGGCTGAGACACACTCCCTGTAGGACCCAGTGCGAGGTGTGGACTGTGGAGAACAAGTCAGCTTCAAACACCAGTCCAACCCCCATTGCGTTCCTCCTCATGGATGTAGTGTAGACTGGTGTTCTCAGAGTGTTCTGGAAAAAGGAACAATACACTTATGAATTAGTTTTCTAATCTCAAAAAGAGGTTCAGCATCATTATACACATGTTAATACTTGCTTCTGATTGGACAATAATAACATTCTGCAGTCTGTTACTTGCACTGCGACGGTATGTGTATAAAGGGGAGGAGGTTTGCGTGTCTGCGCTGTTGGAGTTCTATGCATTTACGTTCACGTTCTTGTTAATAAACCCAGTTGGTTATAATGACATCTCGTCTCCGCGTCAGTTCTTCATCCACACCACATTTGGTGTCAGAAGTGGGATCCGAAGTGCACTGGAGGCGATCGATCGAGAACTGGGGTTTCTCGGATGTGGAACCCTTGGTGCGAGACGAAAAACGGCGGGACGGGAGATGGATTTGGAAAACACCAGGCCGACGGTCGAGAGGATGCAGCTTCGACTGCCGGATTATAACGGTGAGGCCGACTGTAAATCATACGAGGTGCAGCTAAAAATAGTGAGGAGGAACTCCTGTTGGTCCGACGACGAGGCAGCGGCACGTCTGGGCCTGGCGCTGCAGGGGCAAGCATTAAGTGTATTAGGGGAGCTGCCACCGGAGTGCAGGGGCAACCTGGCAGATCTCACTGGAGCGCTGAGAGAGCGGTTTAGGCGACAACCCAATGCTACTTATGGCTTGACGCTCTCCAACTTGGAGATGGTACTTAATGCAGTGAGGGAGGCGAATCTTAAGCTGAACCCTGCCTCTTTGGGTCACACTGTGAGCGGGGTGGGCGTCAAGACAGACCCAAGAAAGACAGACGCCGTGCGGGACTGGCCGAAACCGCGGAATTTGGGAATGCTGGGTTTGCACTGCAAACTGACCATGCATCACTGACCTGGTTGATCCACTTTAAGGAACCGGAGGGTCAGTTGGCAAGGTGGATCACTAAGTTGCAGGTCTACCAATTTGAAATCAAGCACCGGCCGGGGCAACGATATGGGAATGCTGATGCCTTGTTACGCCAACCGTGTAGTGATGCGAACTGTCGGTACTCCCAACGCGTTAAAGGGAAGGAAGTCTGCGGAAGTCATTGGGCAGTGTGCTGCTGTTAACGCCGAAAACCGGACCACAGGCGAGTTGTTCCAGGTCTCACGGGCTGATTTAAAGCTGGTGCAAGAGGCGGATCCAGAGATTGCATGGGCCATCGAGGCGCAAGCGTTAAGTGTATTAGGGGAGCTGCCACCGGAGCGCAGGGGCAACCTGGCAGATCTCACTGGCCTTACATCTTATTCGCTTAATGGTGAAAGCGCTGATCGATAGCGGTTTTTCAGTGACGTTAATCCGCCCTGGTGTGGTAACAGACGTGGCGGCTGGCCAGTTGGCAAGGTGGATCACTAAGTTGCAGGAGTACCAATTTGAAATCAAGCACCGGGCGTGATGCGAACTGTCGGTACTCCCAACGCGTACTCCTCTCGGCGGTGCAGGAGTCCACCGGATTCACTCCTGCCATGGTAATGTTCGGGCGTGAGCTATGGACGCCCGTCGATTTAGTGTTTGGAGCGCCACCGGAGAGGGGTCCACCTGGCCCGGCATATGTGTCAGAATTACTGGACTGATTACACCAGGTCCATGGACTGACGAGATCACATCAGGCTGACGCTGGGGCAAGGCAGAAAAGGGCGTATGACACGCAGTGTTTTGGAGAGCCCCTCGAAGGTCTGGCTTTATAATTTGCGACGGAAGAAGGGACTGTGCCCTAAGCTCCAGTCTGTGGGAAGGGCCCTTCGTAGTGAAGTCAAGACTGGGCGAGGTGGTGTATCGCGTCATCTTGGGGCGTCGCCACATCATCGTCCACAGGGACAGATTGGCCCCTTACTGCCCTAAAGTTGTTGGGGTGAACCACCGGTTGTTTCGGGGGGTGACTCACCACTGGCGTTGGGAGGGGGGTCGAGTATGTGCTCGGAACCATGTGTGGGGTGCCCGCAACGCGAACGCCGGTTACCTGCCCGACTAGTATACTGATGTCAATCAGGACGTTTGAAGGTAAGAGGGGCTGTGTAGCGACCCACGTGCGCATGGGACTCGCCATGTGGCGTACACGTCACGGCTTGGCAGGTTGCCCTGCTAATGGGAAGTTGCCCTGTGGGTTTCCCGGGATGCACCGCGGGGCACATGTACAGGTCGCGGCTTAGTAGGTTGCCCTGCCAATGGGAAGTTGCCCCGTGGATTTCCCGGGATGCACTGCGGGGAGACGTGTATATAGGGGAGGGGGTTTACGTGTCTGCGTTGTTGGAGTGTTGGAGTTCTATGCGTTTACGTTCACGTTCCTGTTAATAAACCCAGTTGGTAAAAATGACATCTCGACTCCGTGTCAGTTCTTTGTCCACGCCACAATATGTTATTATGACTATTCTTAAGATTGATGATATGTGATCAACTGTGTTGACATCTGTGATAACAGCAATGTTATGGTGGGGGACATGAGGAGGCATCATACGGAGTCCCACTGGTTTATTGGTACCAGGTTGGAGAAAATAATAAGTAAAAGTGAGCAAATGTGTACATAAAAACGAACTTCCCATTCTCTTCTAATAAAGGTCAATCTTGACCGATTGACAAACTAAGGCATCTTCCTCATATCCAACAATTTCTACTAACAAAAATGAAGCTTGTAAAGCCAGTTAACAGCATTGCAACAAACTGCTGATACGCCAGACAAAAATATCTGTAACATTATTATTATAAGATTTGTACCAGACATTTTGGTTAATGTGTTTTTGTTATGTCACTTGGATTGCATATACTCGTCTTCTAAAATCTAAATTTTGAATGTAACAGTCAGGATCCACTTGAATCAATGTGTATTTTGACCAGAAGACTGAACAAGTTTGGAATACTTAATGGTCTGTTAAAACATACCTGGAGTTTGAGTTGATGGGCCTCTATAGGGATCACCTTGAGGATGGGCAGCTGCACCACCAGCACTTTAGGTTTGCTGCGCACCAAACAGCTCTGGTTAATATCCCAGTCTGCTCCTTCCAAGTACAGGCCAGACACAAAACAACCTGATGTAGAAAAATACAACATACTGCTGATATTGGCTCAACTGTGTTTTTCTTTATCTCATCTTGTCTTCATTGTACTACTTCATGCCCTGTAAACAATGGAAAATCCAGAAGCAGTGCCATATATAGAAAGCAAATAGCAGGACATGAATATGTGGAGCCATCGTACCCACACCCATAGTATATAAAGGACCACAGGACTTCAAATTAAACCTGTGTGAGTGTTTTTACCCTGTCCCGGTCTTTCCTTCACATCCTCCTCACTGCTGTATTGAGTTACTTGGGTGTATAAAGTGGAGTGGTCAAGCGGCCAGCCATTTTTCCTGCAAGTGTCTTGGACCAGTGCAGTCAGGTAGGACTCAGGGATATGTAACCCAGACAACCACATCACCATGGGTTCACCTCTATCCACCTGCACATGTTAAATATTAGTAATCCCTGCCGGCACTCTCAAGTACAATATTTATAACAGAACCTGTCTACTTGAGCTAATTTTCCACATTATCAAGATATTGTGGTAAAATGGGTCGTACCCAGAAGCTGTACTGTTCATAGCGTCTTTTGAAGTGGATCATCCAGTTTCCTAAAGATTTTAAAGTGTCTGGTGCAAGTTTCCTCCAGATCACAGGAATCTGGCCATTGAACAAAGCTCTGGCAACCTCATCTAGCTCACTGCTCATTCCCACCTCACCAGCTAGAGCCTGGATAAGACAGTGAAATCACAGTTAATTCATAAACACCAATGACCTTAACTGAAAGATTAAAAGTGTTAAATCCTGAAAAAATACTACTCAGACCAGCTGATTCCCAAAATGTTGCCATCACTGTATATTAATCTCTAAGAATTGAATCTACAGTGCTGCTTACCAAACTGAACTCAATCATTCATTATCTTCCACTTAATCCTCTAAGGGATAATCCTATAAGGGGCGCAGGGGGAAGGTAGGGCAGATATAGTAAGTGACTGAGTGTTTTTTTTTGCTACTACTGACAGCAATCTCTCCTGCAGTGACACTTTACAGAAGCCAATTCATGGACCTTTAAAATGACATCAGCTGTACTCATAAAAACATCCGTGACATTTACACATTCTTCATTATCATAACATTAACAATAACTTTTTAATCTTACCCTCTGCAGTTCAGCAAGCGAACGGCTCATACGGAGCATCAGTCTGTTGAAGCGTTCCAGCTCTTGTAGCAGCACGACGGTGGTGGGTGACACATTCGGACCAAAATGTTTTCTGATCACATCCAAGTTGAACACTTTGGGTAACTTGTTCTGGATGTCTCGTGTTATCTGACTTATGTACTCATCTCTGCTGATTCCTCCACCAGAATCACCTGCACCAGAATGATGGGGGATTTTTTATGCTAAGTCACCTAATGCCTACTTTAGTACCAAGTTCTTAAAGAAAACCTCATGCAACCTCAGGAGAACATGCAAACACCACACAGAAAGGACCTTGTCGGCCCGTCCCAGAGATAGAATCCATGATTGTTTTGCTAAAACAAAAAAGAATAAAAACCAGCAAAATATAACAGGAGTACCAGTTTGGGGCTGAAGCTCTATGAGATGTGTCCACATGTTCCGAGCAGCCTGAGTGTAGTATCCGATCTCAGCATTAGAGTGCAGACCAAACACCTCCGGTGTGTTTGCCAGAGGGAGCGACTCGATTTCAGCTGCCAATCAAATTGTTATAATCAGCATTGAATCTTTGTATAATTAATGAGTTTTTAAAATTTGCAGAATGGAGGCTTTTATGCAGACTGTCTGTGTTGGGCTAGTAAAACTTCACACTGAGAATGAATGCATCAAACACTCACACTGCAAAGTGTAAATTGTTGATGCATTTAATCTTAGTGTGAAACCTCAAAAACTGACCATATTCTGTAAATAATATGTTTCTCTGTCTCACAGTGTTGCCAACTATCCAAATTTGAATGTGCCAAATTACTCTAGACATGAACATGGGTTACATTTATGGTACTGTGTCTAATCCTTAATTATTACATGAACGCACCCACATAAACTTCCTTTGGTCCATCCTGAGGAATTCTGTAATCAAAATCTTTGTTGTGAAAGAAATGGAATGGCTGAAAGGTGTCAAAGATGAAATCCCCCAAGTACTCATCCATGTAGACAGTCAGAACTCTGCGGTCATAGCTGTCTATGGCTCTTCCTCCATACATCACCTGATTTTAATGAACAATTACAAATGGTTTATTTATTATAATTACATAATAATTTAATTTAGTTTTTTATGCATACATACCTCTCCAATCAAGTATTTGAGACTTCCCCATGGGATCTTAGTATCTCCCTGACTGTGAGCTTTGGACAGATAGGTGTCCAGGATCTCCATACACACCTGGAATCAACAAACCAGACAAAGCAGCAAGCATATAATGAGGATGATGAGGAGATAATAGGATCAGCTTTATTTAGTTAGAGATCATTCAGGAAAATGTAAAAAAAACAGCAAAAAATAAAAGATTATATATGTTATATAATTTTGATTGTTTTGATAATTTGATGATCAGGTTTGATGATTTTACAGCGTAGTTGGTTTTCTGCATAACTTCTGACTTGTAATGTTCTCATTTGTAAGTCACTTTGGATAAAAGCGTCTGCTAAATTACTAAATGTAAATGTAAAGCTGTACCATAAACCTACCAAGAAGTCAGATTCATTAAAGTCATACGGCACGTTCCAGCCGATCTTGCCGTACTTGCGCCTTTCCTGCACCACAGCATGGAAGAAGGCCAACACGTAGACCAAGCTGCGGAAAGCTGGATGAGGACTGCTCATCAGTGTCTTCAACGGGATCTTAAAGTAGGTGGCTCTCATGTTCAGTTTCAGTCCATTTGGCGGTTCAGTTACCACCTGTGAGAGAATTTTTACACCTGATTGACATATTATTTTGAGAACCAAAATAAGTGTGTAATAAACCAAGAAGCACCTTGAAAGAATTCTGCAGAATACCGATTGGAAAGTCTTTTATTGGGTCTGTGGTGAGCCACAACCGAAAATCTGGGTGAGGTTTGGTGATCCTTTCTAAAGATTTTTCCAGCTCCCTCAGCCACTTTACTAACAAATGACAGTTCTGCAGCATTAACCACTGACCTCGTGATACTGCTGTCTCTAGCAACTGCAAAGCAACCTGAGAACACAAAAAAAAAAATGCACTAATTTAATCTGTTTATAAGTCATTAGCTAGAACAACCCTAATGGCAACACTTCTGATTTGTGAATGTACCTTCTCTTGCCCTTGTCCCATGGCTAGGAACTTGAGCCTGTTCGTTCCAAAGCCAGAGCGCTCTGCCAGCTTCATCAGGTCACTGGCTGGCTCACAACCAGGGCTGAGTATAAACACTATTGGGGAATTTGGAGAACTCTGCTCAAATATAGCCTCAAAGCTGATTACCGGAGGCTGTACAAACCTGTAGGAATGATGGGATGAAGTTTTGCATATCAAAATTGCTTTTTTTATAGATGGGAGGAGGTTGGGGGGTTGGTGAGATGGGTACTTACTTTTCTCCCATAGTGATGACCACATAGTCGGCAATAGCCCGATACACACGGTCCAGCCTGAAGCAGCGCAGAATAAGAAGTTTTTGGAATGTGGTAAGACTATTTTCATACCTCAGGGGAAAAGGAACTTGCTCTGGATTATCCAGGTCATACCACTGAAATATAGGGGGAGGGGGTTGGATAGTGAGTGCAGAAGCACGAGCGAGTGAACTTGATTTAAATTTAATATTAACTACAACACCTACATCCTTCCATTCTTTGGAGTTCTTTTGAATGTCTCCTATTAAAGTGCCAAACTCAGTCGGGAAAAGCTCAGTCAGGCGCACAATCTCCTCCCAACCCTGATCAGGCAGCCAATCACAGGGCTTATTTTTCTTACTCTTCTCCAGTGATAGATTTCCTACAACAGAATTAACAGATTACAGAGTAAAATATGTTAATAATGGTAATGTTTTTTACATTTTTTAATGAGGAAAAACAAAGTCTTTACATACACAGAAAATTTCACACACTTTCCTTATTTATTTATTTTTTTTGTATGAGGAACATGATGTAGGATCTTTATCCTTTTTCAATAAAAGTGAAAAAAAAAACAAAAAAAAAAAAACACATGGCTGTCAGGTAAAGATTCCGACTGATATAGTGCTGCATAAAAAGCCTTAAAAGCAGAATTTATGGCCAGAGGGTCTGTACAGGAATACAGAGCTCGCCCGTGGAATCAACAACTTGAGATGTAGACCACGATGCCATCATTCCCCTCTATTGGGATAATTTTTGGGTGGTAACTGATGTGTGTGACCTTAGAAATAATAAAATAGAGTTGTCAATAAAAATGTGAATACACTCGATGTGGATGGGAATAGAATGAAAAAAACCTTCTCCGATCTCCAAGGATCGAGGAGACCATTAGTGGACATGAAGTCAGCAAATGCTTCAGAAAGTAAGGAGCAGGGAGCTACATGTGAGTCTTATCTATCAAGAGTGGGACTAATTATACGATGTAGGTCCCCCCCTAGTATCAAAGAATAAGAATGCAAATCGAGTAAAGATTGAAATAACTTGTGAGCGAAACCTGGGTCATCACAGTTTGAGGCATAAACATTCACCAGCGGAACTGGGACATTAAACAATTTTCCACAGACTATTAAAAAGCTATCAATCCAAAAACATTTCAATTTGTTATGGTGACTATTCTCAAGATGCGTTTCCTGTAGAAATATAATATCAGGATTTAATAGTTTGATATGAGCGAAATTTTAGAGTAGGGAAGTAGGGAGACCAAGACCTCCCTCGCCCCAGCCACCTCCACCAGCAGCTCGACTGGGGGAACCCCGAGGCGTTCCCAGGCCAAGTGAGAGATATAATCCCTCCAGCATGTTCCGGGTCTTCCCCGGGGTCTCCTTTCAGCTGGACTTGCCTGGAACACCTTCCTAGAAAGGCGCCCAGGAGGCATCCTTACCAGATGCCCGATCCACCTCAACTGGCTCCTTTCGATGCGGAGGAGTAGCGGCTTATCAGCTTTGAGCTGAAATTCGCAGCCTGATGATGCTAACAAGACCACATCGTCTGCAAACCTCAGATCACCAAACTGGACACCCTCCATCCCCTGGCTGTGCCTATAAATTCTGTCAAAATAAATTATGAACAAAACCGATGACAAAGGAGTCCAACCCTCACTAGAAGTCCGAATTACTGCCGGCCATGCGAACCAAGCTCCTGCTTCGCAAATACAGCAAATACTGAATGGCCCATAGTAAGGAGCCATGTACCCCATACTCACGAAGCACCTCCCACAAAATACCCCAAGGGACACAGTCGGAAGCATTCTCCAGATCTACAAAGCACATGTAGATTGGTTGGCAAACTCCCATGAACCCTCGAGGATTCTGGAGAGAGTGAAGAGCTGGTTCAGTGTTCCACGACTAGGATGAAAACCACACTGCTCCTCCTGGATCCGAGGTTCGACTATTAGTCGGACTCTCTTCTCCAATACCCCTGCATAGACTTTGCCGGGGAGGCTAAGGAGTGTAATTCCCCTGTAATTGGAACACACCCTCCGGTACCCCTTATTAAAAAGAGGCACCACGATGACCATGCAATGTTGAAAAGGTGCGTCAGCCAAGACTGCCCCACAACATCCAGAGCTTTGAGGAACTCCGGGCGGATCTCATCCACCCCTGAAGCCCTGCCACCAAGGCCCTCTGACTATCTTAGCGACTTCAGCCACAGTGATGGACAAGCCTCCTCCCGGGTCCTCTGACTCTGCCTCCTCTCCTGAAGGCATATTGGTGGGATTGAGAAGATCCTTGAAGTATTCCTTCCACCACCTAATGACGTCTCCAGGCGAAGTCAACAGTGCACCCCCTCCACTATATACTGTGTTTGTGGCACACTGTTTTCCCCTCCTGAGTCGCCTGACAGTTTGCCAGAATCTTCTAGAAGCCGACCGAAAGTCACTTTACAAGGTCTAACCGAACTCCTCCCACACCCGGGTTTTTGCCTCCACGACGCACGAAGCCGCAAATCGCTTGGCCTGTCGGTACCGGTCAGCTGCTTCTGGAGTCCCACAAGCAAACCATGCCTGATAGGACTCCTTCTTCAGCTTGACGTCATCTCTTACACGTGGGTGACCACCACCGTGTTCGAGGGTTACCGCCACGACAGGCACCGACTACCTTGCGACCACTGCTCCTGTCCGCCGCCTCAACAATGGAGGAACGTGACATGGACCATTCAGGTTTCAATGCCCCCCACCTCCCCCGGAATGTGGTTGAAGCTCTGACGGAGGTGAGAGTTGAAAATCCGTCTGATGGGTTCTGATGGCCAGACATTCCCAGCAAACCCTCACTATACGTTTAGGTCTGCCTGGTCTGACTGGCATCTTTTCCCGCCATCTGATCCAACTCACCACCAGGTGGTGATCAGTTGACAGCTCAGCTCCTCTCTTCACCCGAGTGTCCCAGACACATGGCCGCAGGTCCAATGACACAACTACACAGTCGATTATTGAACGGCGGCCTACGGCATCCTGGCGCCATGTGCACTTATGGACACCCTTGTGCTCGAACATGGTGTTTGTGATGGACAAACCGTGACTTGCGCAGAAGTCCAACAACTGAACACCACTCTGACCACCAGGCGCTCGCTGACGAACCCCATCCCCGGGCCTGGCTCCAGGGTGGGGCCCCGATAACCCTAAATCGGGCAGGGTACACTTGTTCCTGGTGTTTATTTTAATAAGGGTTTTGTTGGACCACTCTTTGTCTGGCCCATCACCTACGACCAATTTGCCTTAGGAGACCCTGCAAGGGGCTTTTTGCCCCAGACAACATAGCTCCTAGAATCATTCAAGCACGCAAACTTCTCTACCACGGTAAGGTGGTGATCCAAGGAGGATATATATATATATATATATATATATATATACAGGGGGTTGCAAAAGTATTCATACCCCTTGAACTTTTCCATATTTTGTCACATTACAACCACAAACATAAATATATTTCACTGGAATTTAATGTGAAAGACCAACACAAAGTGGTATACAATTGTGAAGTGGAATGAAAGTTATACATGAATCAACAATTTTTTTACAAATAAAAAACTGAAAAGTGCGATGTGCAAAATTATTCAGCCCCCCTGAGTCAATACTTTGTGGAACCACCTTTTNGCACATCGCCCTTTTCAGTTTTTTATTTGTAAAAAAATTGTTGATTCATGTATAACTTTCATTCCACTTCACAATTGTATACCACTTTGTGTTGGTCTTTCACATTAAATTCCAGTGAAATATATTTATGTTTGTGGTTGTAATGTGACAAAATATGGCAAAGTTCAAGGGGTATGAATACTTTTGCAACCCACTGTATATATATATATATATATATATAATAAAATAAAAAATATATATAATAAAAAGAAAACCCACACAGGGAACCCATAACCCCATCCCGCCTACCCCTACCCCATACCCATCATGTCCCAACCCAAACAAAGGGGCAGGGCACAGTAAAAAAAAACAGCCCCCAAATGCGAGTCTCCAATTGCCAAACATGCGACCGGACTCTGTGAAGATATGTCACGTGTTACATCTAGCCGATGTCAATCATCTGAATTTTGATCACCTGTTCTGTGTTTTTTACTTCCGGTCCACTCTCTTATACGTGTTGTTTCTGGCTGTTTTTTTGCGTTGGATCACACTCACCTATCGTGTGTTTTACATTCAGCATTAACCTCTGATTTAGTTTGATACCTTGGTGGATTGTCTGCATCAGCGATTGTCCTCTGCGGGCTGTTTTGTTTTCGTGCAGCGTTGCGATTATCTTCATCGCGAGTCACGCTGCTTAGTGTTTGTATTATGTTTTTTTTTTTTTTTGGAGAACTCATTTTTCTGTTTATTTAATAAACAGTATCAGCATTGATCTGTGGTTTGCGCCGTCCTTTACCGCATTGCTGACAGATCCAACGCTAAGGACTATGGACAAGTAACAATCCACTGATCAGCTTCACACACTTTCTGAGCAAGGGCGGTTTCTCTGCGAACTTCAACAGGAAATGATGGAGCTTTTAAAGGCCATGGTATTGGAGCGTTAGGACCGGCTGGAATACGGTTTTCATCAGCCCACCGGCGCTGCTGCTATGGTTTCTTCTGATGCTTCCGTGTTTTCGACCACCGCCAGTTGTCAACCACCGCCAGTTCAGCGGCATCCCCGCTTACGGTTGCCGAGCCAGAGCGATACAACGGAGATCCAGAGTACTGTGAGGTCTTTCTTCTACAATGTTCCATGTATTTCACCAATCGTCCGCTCGCTACCAGTGAGCAAAAAATTTTGTTTGTAATCTCGCTTTTGCGGGGACGTGTGGCAACTGGGGCTTTGCTCTATGGAGCGCTAATGGTGACAGAATCGCGTAATTTTTATGGATTTCTGGAGCATTTTAAGAGCATGTTTTTTTAACTGCACCAGGGGCGTCCTGTGGAAGAACTGCTTTATGAACTTCGGCGGGGTTCTCGCTCTGTGGCAGATTATGCTATGTTTCAAACCCTGGCAGCTCACAGTGGATCGAATGAACCTGCTCTAATTGTGGCATATCATTCTGGCCTGCAAAGAGAGATTTCAGTGGAGCTGCTGTGCAAGGATGCTAAGATGTCCCTGTCTGAACTTGTTACTGTCTTCATTAAGCTGGAACTTTGGCAGACACATAAGAACTCGACATCTAGGTCTATTGTATCAAGGCCTGCTATTTCTACTGCTACTCCTCGCTCTGAATATTAATTGGACTGGCGGTCCTCAGGACCCCCTTAATGGACTCACAAAATAGTTTTCCAGTTGTTAGATTTTTTCCATTTGTTAAATATATGTACATGGCTGTCCTACACTGTTGTTGCTGCCTGGCCGCTCAAGGAGGATGAGTCCCCCACTGAGTCTTGGTCCTCCCAAGGTTTCTTCCTTAAATAACAGCATAACATTTACATTTAGTCATTTAGCAGACGCTTTTATACAAAGCGACTTACAAATGAGAACATTACAAGTCAGAAGTTATGCAGAAAACCAACTAACTGTAAATTCATCAACCCCCCCCCTTATTTTTTTTATTAAAATTTTTTTTACAACAGGTATTTGTTAAAGAGATGCGTCTTCAGTAGTTTCTTAAAATTGCTTAGTGAAACTGCCTTATGGACAGAGTTGGGAGGATCGTTCCACCATTTTGCAGTGGTGAACGCCACGCAGTGAGAATTAGCTCCTCAGTGAGGTGGAATTGCCAGGCGGCAATCATCACTGGAGCGAAGTGAACGAGTCGGAGTGTATTTTGAAAAGATAGAGTGAAGGTAGGAGGGGGCAGGTCCAGAAATGGTTCTGTAGGCCAGAGTCAGTGACTTGTACTGAATTCAAGCAGCTACAGTGAGCCAATGGAGGGAAATGAGTAATGGCCATGGGCTGGTTAGCTTGGGCTGGTTAAACATAAGTCGGGCTGCAGAGTTTTGAATTAGTTGAAAAGGTCTGATTGTGGAAGCTGGGATACCGGCAAGTAGCCCATTACAATAATCAAGCCGGGATAGGACTAGGGCTTGAACAAGCAGTTGGGTAGCATTTTCAGTCAAGAAGTTTCTGATCTTCTTGATGTTGTAAAGCAGGAATCTGCAGAAATGGGCGGTTTTGATAAAATGATCAGAGAGTTTAATTGTGAAACCAAGGTTCCGGACCGAATCGGTTGGGGAGATTGTGGAGCCATCAATTTGGAAGGTCAAGTCACGATGGATTGAGGGTTTAGCTGGGATAATGAGAAGCTCTGTTTTTTCTAAATTTAGTTTGAGATGACGGGCCTTCATCCATACAGATATGTTGGTGAGCCAGGCAGATATCCGATTTGAGATGGTGGTGTCGTCAGGGGCAAAAGACAGATGAAGCTGAGTGTCATCAGCATAGCAGTGGTAAGAGAAACCATGCGTCTGGATGACTGTGCTCAGTGATGTCATGTATAGTGAAAAGAGGAGAGGACCAAGTACAGAGCCCTGAGGCACACCAGTGTGTACTTGGTGAATAACAGGGAGTTTTTTCTTGCCACTTTCGCTTAGGCTTGCTCTTTGGGGGTTTAAAGGCTTTTCATTCTGTAATGCTGCTTTGTGACAATGTACTGTTGTAAAAAGCACTATATAAATAAATAACTTGAACTTGAACTTCTTCCTCTCCGGACTCAGAGACGCCTATGAGTGAGTTCTGGGGATGGTCGTCCCCTACACCCGTGTTGCATAACACACTCTACAATCTCATGTACTCTTTCTATCGGTGCATTGCATAATGAAACCCTGTCTTTCCTTCTTATTTCCTCTCCCTCGTTTCCCCCTATTCTAGGTTTGCCTTGGCTTCAGCAGCACGACCCATCTCGTAGGCTTCTACATTATACAGGATATTATACATTGGTCTAATTTTGTTCTGCTCATTGCCTACAGTACCCTGTTTACCTGCCTAGCTCTGAGAGTCTGTTACCTCCCAGTTTACCTAAGGGAGTTCCTGCGGAATACAGCGAGTTCACTCTGGTATTTAGTTCATCTAATTTCTTTTCACTACTGCCTCACCGAAATTTAGATTGTGCTATTGATCTTATTGAGGGTGTCAAGCTATCTATGGTAAGTCTGTATCCATTAACTGGTACGGAAAGCCGGGCCATGCGGGATTACATTGCTGATTCACTGGCTAAGGGTATTACCCGGCCCTTTAAAACTACTGTGTCTTCTGGGGTTTTTTTTGTTCCCAAGAAGGATTCGTCCTTTAGGCCTTGTATAGATTATCGAAAGCTTAATCAGGCTACCTGAAAAATCGCTTCCCCTCTTCCCTTCCACCTTGGAGAGGCTCAAGGCTGCCACCATATTTTCTACCTTAGACCATAGAAATGCTTACAATTTGGTGCACATTAAAGAGGGGGATGAATGGAAGACTTCATTTGTCACCACATCAGGCCAGTATGTGTATCTTGTTATGCCTTTTAGCCTCACTAACGCTCCTGGCATTTACCAGTCTTTTATCAATGAGGTTCTTAGGAATTTTCTGGAGGATTTTGTGCTAGTTAATATTGATGACATACTATTTTTTTCTTCCAATCTAGAGACTCATCGCCGACATGTTTCTGCCATTCTTCGATGTCTTTTACAACACAATATGTTCGCTCATACGGAGAAATGTGAGTTTCATCTGCAGTGTATTTCCTTTTTGGGCTATGTCTTGTCTGCTGAGGGGTTACAGATGGACCCTAGTAAGGTTAGTGCTATTTTGGATTTGCCAGTTCCTACCACCATTAAGGAATTGCAGCATTTTTTGGGGTTTGCTAACTTTTATCGGAAGTTCATCCATTCCTTTAGTACGCTTGCAGTTCTGCTTACCAACTTACTTAAGGGTGTATCGCGTCGTCTTGTGTGGAATCCTGTGGCTAATCAAGCGTTTCTTAACCTCAAATCTAAATTCACTTCTGCTACAGTCTTGCCTCACCCCGACCCTGATTGACCATCTTTTATTGAGGTAGATGCTTCTACTACTGGGGTGGGAGCTATTTTGTCCCAAGGTACTGGGCTGAACTCTGTTCTACGACCAGTAGCTTTCTTATCCTGCAAGTTGTCTCAGGCAGAGAGGAATTGAAGCATTGGGGATTGCGAGTTACTTGCCATTAAGATAGCTTTAGAGGATTGGCATCATTGGCTCATGGGGGCTAATCATCCCTTTGTGGTCATTACCGACCATAAGAATTTGGAATATCTTAAGGGAGCTAAGTGATCAAATGCTCGTCAATCAAGATGGTCAATGTTTTTCAACAACTTTAATTTACCATCTTGTTTCATCCAGGTCAGTGTAATGTTCCAGCGGATGCTATCTCTGAAACTTTTGCCTGCTGGTAAACTACTACCCTTACCAGTTCCTTTGCGTCCCTGGTCTCATTTGGCTAAAGACTTTGTTTCAAAAACCAAGCTCCACCAAGAACGACATCTGTTAACAGTGTCAACACCCATCGGTCAAAACAACCTCTCCGAATGTAAACAAAGTAAGCCGAGCAACCGCGTGGCTTCAGACACAGGTCACGTCCCAATAAACAACATCTAAGTGCCAGGAAAGGCCATTCACAATTACTGCAAACATTTTCAAGAGGACTATGAAGTGTTTAAAGAGAGAAGGAGAGAAGTGATTCCAACCACACCACTTCCAGAGGTTTTAGCTGGATATAAACAAACAGAAAACAGAGGTATAATATTTGTCCTTGACGAGATGAAAATCTTTAGTTCTAGGCGATAGTGTTTGCATCATTATGGATCTTGGACACAAACTCCTTTGCCTCCGTAGCGGATGCAAACACCGTATCTTTACCGTCTACAGTAATGCGGAGTCTTTCTGGGAACTGCAGTGCTAACTTCATGCCAGTCACTGTATCATTGAAGGCGAACAATGACCGCTCTAGTTGTATTCTGGGGGCAAGCGTCCTGTGTGCACGGGCAGATTTTCCAAACCAAATGCCTTCCTAAGTAATTCTGTGATTGAAGCGGGAGTCAAAGAGAATTCTTCGGGCACTTCAAGAACCCTGAGATTCTGGCGTCTTGATCTCAACTCCAAATCATCCACTTTGGCACTGAATGCTTCCACTCGTTTTTCCAGGTCCTCTGGCTTTGCTCACAACGCGACGGTCTAATCTGAATGGGCCGACAAGGGCCGCTCCAGACGCTCCTTAGAACTGATAAGTCTTTGACCATCTCCTCTCGCATTTCTTGCAATTCCTCTTTTTTAAATCGCCCTCAGCTCACGTTGGAGGAGTGGGCCGCGTCAGGACTCGCCTCGCACGAAGCGAATTTTGCAGGCAGGCCTTATGAGCAGTTGAGAAGAACCAGAAACTTTGCTCATCTTAGCGGCATTGGGAGGCATGGTGTTTACATCACATTTCAATCAAACAGTGCGTGTCAAAAGTGCATCCAGATGATAAAAATACTGCTCTCCCCACGGAACTCGAAAAAATTTGTCTAGCACTTGTCAAGCGAAAACCGGAAGTTAATAATGTTAATGTAATGTTAATAATGTTATTTTGAGGAACCTTTAAGAAAGAAATCAAGTTCGTCTTGAGGAGCTCGGGCCTCTGCCTGCTCAATCTTGATGGTCATGTTGAAAGAGAAGAGCAACTTGTGTCTCTCAAACAGACCTGTAAAAAAAAAAAATTAACATTAATTTTTTTAATTTGCAATATGAACTAATGATTACAAATGAGTACTAAGGTCACAACAGTCAAATGATTTTGGAAGATCTTGATTTAAAACTAAGCATTAATTGAACATTTCTCTAATAACCTTAGGTACAAGAATATATAAGAAATATATTTTTCAAGGATGATTTCCTCCTACTAAACTATTACACATGTAAATATCTGGTTTGACTAAAATGGTAGTTACTGTGTTTAGATGGCTTGGCAGTAAAGCACAAAGTAAAATGCATGTAAATGACAGTTGTGTATGGTAACTACACTTTCATCCATTGTCTTCTGCTTAATCCTTTACTATGGTTGAAGGAGGGACCCTAGTGTCTTTACTCATCCAGGGGAGAAGTTTTAAATGCTGGGCAGATACACCTAGGACAAATTGCCAATCTTCACTGGGTACACTCATACAGACACTATACAAGGGAAATTTAGAGCAACCAATTTAGATGTTGTTGGACTGTGGGTGGAAACCAAAGAACCTTGAAAAAAACCAGACATTCGAACCTGGTTCCCCAGTGCTGAGAGACGGACATATTTACCACTTATCCTGTATAGTAAACACTTCAACACAAAAGGCATAGTTTCAGTAAAGTGTTTCCACTTGTCCTCTCACCAGTGCAGCCATAGTTGTAAACATTGTGAGTCAGTGCACTCATAATGTTTCTTAGCCTCTTCTCCAGATTGGGGTCAGGCAGGGATTTACGCAGCGAGAAGTCAAAGACCTCAAGAAAAGACGCTAGAGAGTATTGGTACATGCTGTTGACCAGAGCCATTTCGGTGAGCACAAAAAACAGGATAGCACCACGATTAGCTGCCGGCCGGTAGCCGTCCCGCAGTTTATCGATGTCTGCTGAAGTCTCTTCTGCTAATTTGAGTTTCTCAAAAACCTGTAGGGTACAAAAAACAAGAAGTAAATAGAAGTAAAAATTAAGTAAACATAAAGCAAAAATGAACCTGATACAGGACACTGACAGACCTCACTAGCTTTAGACTTGGTTTCTTCGAGTGTGTGGACGAGCTCCACATTGTCCAGCATGTTACCCGTGGAGGTGGCAAGTTCATGAAGCAGGGAGTCCTCCAGATCCTTCAGTAGGCACTTGTTCTCACTCGTCTCCTGGATCAGACGTTCTCGCTGCTCCTCCAGCTCTTTACGCTCAAAGTCAACAATCACACTTAGCAGCTGATCCTCCAGACCCTTTAAAGTGACTGAAACACATGAAGAGCTTTAGGAGAGTTTGGTAGATTTCGTGAAATCATCATTCAGACATTTGATGGTTTGGTAAACAAACCTGTATAGTTGATGACCATGGCTTTGCCAAAAACAGATGGTGAGTATTTGGGGTTGGCCAGTTTGGTATTGAGATAAAGTTTAAAGTTTGGGTCAAATTCGACCTCCTTGTCTCCCAGCATGATGACCTGGCGGCCCTCAGCTCCTTTTAAGTTCTTCTCCAGCACGCCGTCGATGACAGGATCGATGTACTCATCCACGTCTTGGAAGAGGAATGGAAAACCATATTTGATCGCCATCTCCAGCTGCTTCAGGAAGTCTGGATCGTTGAATGAGGAGATCTATGAATTAAAAATAAGTTTTAAAGTCTAATCACTAAAACTAGGAACTGACACAGTGACGATACGGCTCAAGTGTACACAGACCCTGATGTTGTTCTTCTCTTCCTTTTTCTTGATCCAAGCCAGAGCTTGCTGTTGGGGGTCTATGCACAGAGGGAAGCGGCTGCCTCTCGTGGTCAAGATGCCATTCTGCACTGACAGCTCATCAGGAGGCAAACCTTCTGACCCCCACCTAGAGTCACACAGGCCAAGAAAATATCTGTATACATACCAACAAATGCAATACACAATCACATCTGCACCTTTATTTATACCTGCTGATCTCCACGTCATCAGTGAGCAGGTTTTCAATGCGGAAGGGCTGGCTAAGAGGGATGTCCTTCTCCAGTACATCTTTCTGCCAAACATCATAAACCATTTCTTTACGGAAGTCCCAGTTGAAGGCTCCCTCATAGCTCAGGAAGGACGCGCAGATCAGACAGTCTCCCAGCAGCTGCACTCGCCTCTGTTTTAACATCTTGAGGTCCTCAGTCCAGCTACTCAGACCATGAATTAGAATTTTTAAAATGATAACAATTTTTGGAAAAGTATATTTTAAAAAGATGCTGCTAACCGTTTGTTTTCAGATCTCAGGCCAGAGATAAGCTTGTCGGCGGCAATAAGTCTGCGCTCCATCACCTCGGCCTCCCGCTGTAGCAAATGTTTTTCAGTCATGGCAGCCTCATACTTCTGCCCTAAGGCACCCAGCTCATTTTGGATGGCATCCAGTTCGGACTGAATGCGCTGCAGCTCACGTTTGCTTTGGAAAAAGTTTTTTTCCAACCTGGCAACCTGAAAAAATTTTGGCACTGATGTATTAATTTCCTACTACTAGTGATGGTCCCTGCATTTTACACCTAGGCCTTCAATAATGATGACTTAGTTCATCTGTCAATAACTCTAAAAACATCTTATTATCCAGAAATGCAGTATAAAGAGCCGCTGAATTGCAGAAAGATAAGTCGTTATCATTCGTGCATACAGAGGGTGGGGGGGGGGGGGGCCCCCCCCCCCCCCCCCCCCCCCCCCCCCCCCCCCCCCCCCCCCCCCCCCCCCCCCCCCCCCCCCCCCCCCCCCCCCCCCCCCCCCCCCCCCCCCCCCCCCGGGGAGATCGACCTCTGATCTCATGGGTTTCTTGGGGTCCCTGGGTAGGATTCAGGCTTTCTTACATTGAAGTGGGGTTAGCTGAGGGCCCTGAAAATTCCCACCTTGAAATTGCCAGTGGCACTACCAGTGCTTGCATTGGATGGGTGGTTGCTTGGGGTGTGTCCTGTCACCCATACCACTTGTCAGGTGTGTTTCCGCATTTTTGAACATAAAGAGACCCTCAGCTTCTATGTGACTAAAGCTCCCCGATTGCAGTTGATATTATGGTTCCCTTGGTTGGAGATGCTGTCCCACTGGCAATTTCAAGGTGGGAATTTTCAGGGCCCTCAACTAACCCCTCATCCACAAACTTGCCTGCCACCACCAGTCAAAAAAAATAGCGACCTCAATTTCTGGCCTCGCTTCCCAAGCCACTCTCCCTGTAATTTTCACTCCTACAGGGCTGGTGACTTTTTGCCTAGGTCCGGTCCCCCCGACCAAGGTATGCGCCTTCTATTTGCACGGGTTCCTCCCCCGGACCAAGGACTGATGGTGAGGCATCCTAGACCTGCTCTTGCATGGGCCCTCTGCCGCAGACAAGCAAATGCTTAATTCATACATCTGGACAAGGCTGGATAGTGAGTCTCATGCAGCAAGTTCATCCTTAAAAATGCTCGCTAAGCCCTTGCTGGAAAATGGCTTCAGTGGCTAAGAGCTGAGTTATATTGAGCTGAGTTATATAGGCTAGTGAACAGCTAAAGCTTGTCAGCCTAATTGGTGCTGTAACCACTGGAAGTTCTGCTTCTGAGGCTTGCGCTTTTGCTGCCACTTAGCAGTGACTCGGCCCGTTACAAATGCAATAAATAAAGTGTCCTAATACATCTGCAATTTAACAAAAAAAATAAATATAAAAGAGAAGGATTATAATTTTAATTTTATATCAGTAAATAAAATATAATCCTCTATAAAAATCTAATTTAAAAGCATTACAAATACTGTAGAAATACTGTAGAAATTGCTAGAAATAAAACAGCAGGGCAGCACGGTGGCTTAGTGGTTAGCACGTTCGCCTCTCAGGGCTAGGGATTCCCGGTTCCCTGACATAAAAATTAACAAAACCTTTGTTTTTTGAGCTCATCCAGGACAGGGTGCCAATCTTCTTTGAATCCATGTTTTTGGACTGTTGGAGAAACCGGAAAAACCAGGGGAAACCCACGTAGACACATGGAGAACATGGAAACTCCACCCATATTGGAATTCAAACCAGGATCCGAGGCGCTGAGAGGCAAACGTGCTAAACACTAAGCCACTAACATGCTTTCACATAATATTAGAATGCATTTGTATTAACACTAAATATTGATGAGCCACATATTATTGGAATACTATACCACCAGCATTATAACAATTCTGACTAGCATGTCAATGTAATGTTAATGTCAGAAAATGCATGAAGAAAAAGAAAAAAAAGGGCCAATTTGAGACAGTAACCAAAAACAATCATGAATGCATTAATCTTGGGGTGACACGGTGGCTTAATGGTTAGTATGTTTTCCTCACTGGGGATCTAGGTTTAGAATCTTAATCTGGGAGTTCCCAAGTTTTTACCATGTCAGCAATATATTGGCACACTGTCCTGGGTATACCTGCCCAAAATCTCCTGAATGGGCATGGGAAACCCCCCTACCACACGACCCTCGTATAGGATTAAGCAGAAGATAATAAAAGAATGTATGGGTTTAATGTCTTTAATGATGTAGCCAGCAAGTTTTCTGTTAATATCTGTATGATATTTGATATAAACTGCTCCCCCTGGAGACTCTGTACTTCTACTGGGGGACTTCAATGCTCACGTGGGCAATGACAGTGAGACCTGGAGAGGTGTGATTGGGAGGAACGGCCTCTCTGATCTGAACCCGAGTGGTGTTCAGTTGTTGGACTTCTGTGCAAATCACGGTTTGTCCATCACGAACACCATGTTTGAGCACAAGGGTGTCCATAAGTGCACATGGCGCCAGGATGCCCTAGGCCGCAGTTCAATGATCGACTTTGTAGTTGTGTCATTGGACTTGCGGCCATGTGTCTTGGACAATCAGGTAAAGAGAGGAGCTGAGCTGTCAACTGATCACCACCTGGTGGTGAGTTGGATCAGATGGCGGGGGAAGATGCCGGTCAGACCAGGCAGACCTAAACGTATAGTGAGGGTTTGCTGGGAACATCTGGCAGAAGAACCCGTCAGACAGATGTTCAACTCTCACCTCCGTCAGAGCTTCAACCTCATTCCAGGGGAGGTGGGGGACATTGAGCCTGAATGGGCCATGTTCCGTTCCTCCATTGTTGAGGCGGCGGACAGGAGCTGTGGTCGCAAGGTAGTTGGTGCCTGTCGTGGCGGTAACCCTTGAACACGGTGGTGGTCACCCCGTGTGGGGGATGCCGTCAAGCTGAAAAAGGAGTCCTATCAGGCATGGTTGGCTTGTGGGACTCCAGAAGCAGCTGACCGGTACCGACAGGCCAAGCGTTTTGCGGCTTCGTGCGTCGCGGAGGCAAAAACCCGGGTGTGGGAGGAGTTCGGTGAGACCTTGGAAAGTGACTTTCGGTCGGCTCCTAGAAGATTCTGGCAAACTGTCAGGTGACTCAGGAGGGGAAAGCAGTGTGCCACCAACACAGTATATAGTGGAGGGGGTGCACTGTTGACTTGGGACGTCATTAGGCGGTGGAAGGAATACTTCAAAGACCTTCTCAATCCCACCAATATGCCCTCCGGAGAGGAGGCTTGTCCATCACTGTGGCTGAAGTCGATAAGGTAGTCAGAGAGCTCCTTGGTGGCAGGGCTTCTAGGGTGGATGAGATCCGCCCGGAGTTCCTTAAAGCTCTGGATGTTGTTGGGCAGTCCTTTTCAACATTGCATGGTCATCGGGGGCAGTGCCTCTGGACTGGCAGACGGGGGTGGTGGGGCCTTTTTAAAAAGGGGGACCGGAGGGTGTGTTCCAATTACAGGGGAATTACACTCCTCAGCCTCCCCGGCAAAGTCTATGCAGGGGTACTGGAGAAGAGAGTCCGACTGATAGTTGAACCTCGGATCCAGGAGGAGCAGTGTGGTTTTCGTCCTGGTCGTGGAGCTCTTCACTCTCTCCAGGATCCTTGAGGGTTCATGGGAGTTTGCCCAACCAGTCTACATGTGCTTTGTGCATCTGGAGAAGGCCATCGACTGTGTCCCTCGGGGTATTCTGTGGGAGGTGCTTCGTGAGTATGGGGTACATGGCTCCTTACTACGTGCCATTCAGTCCTGTATTTGCGAAGCAGGAGCTTGGTTCGCATGGCCGGCAGTAAGTCGGACTGGTTTCCAGTGAGGGTTGGACTCCGTCAGGGCTGTCCTTTGTCACCGGTTCTGTTCATAATTTATATGGACAGAATTTCTAGGCACAGCCATGGGATGGAGGGTGTCCGGTTTGGTGATCTGAGGATCACGTCGCTGCTGTTTGCAGATGATGTGGTCCTGTTAGCATCATCAGGCTGCAAACTTCAGCTCTTACTGGATCGGTTTGCAGCCGAGTGTGAAGCGGCTGGGATGAGAATCAGCACCTCCAAATCTGAGGCCATGGTTCTCAGTCGGAAAAGGGTAGAGAGTCCTCTCTGGGTCAGGGATCAGATCTTGCCTCAAGTGGAGGAGTTTAAGTATCTCGGGGTCTTGTTCACGAGTGATGGTAAGATGGAGCGTGAGATTGACAGACGGATCGGCGCGGGGTCAGCAGTGATGCGGACCCTATACTGGTCTGTTGTGGTAAAGAAGGAGCTGAGCCACAAGGCAAGGCTCTCGATTTATCAGTCGATCTACATTCTGACCCTCACCTATGGTCATGAGCTTTGGGTAATGACCGAAAGAGCAAGATTGCGAATACAAGCGGCGGAAATAGGTTTTCTCCGCAGGGTGGCCGGGCTATCCCTTTAGAGATAGGGTGAGAAGCTCGGTCATCCGGGAGAGACTCGGAGTGGAGCCGCTACTCCTCCGCATCGAAAGGAGCCAGATGAGGTGGTTCGGGCATCTGGTAAGGATGCCTCCTGGGCGCCTTTCTAGGGAGGTGTTCCAGGCAAGTCCGGCTGGAAGGAGACCCCGGGGAAGACCCAGGACACGATGGAGGGATTACATCTCTCAGCTGGTCTGGGAACGCCTTGGGGTTCCCCCAGTTGAGCTGGTGGAGGTGGCTGGGGCGAGGGAGGTCTGGGTCTCCCTACTTCGGTTGCTGCCCCCGCGACCCGAACCCTGGATAAGCGGAAGATAATGGATGGATGGATGGATATTTGATATAGTGGTGGAAGCTTTGAAAAAACACAGCTTTAGTGGTGTTAGCTTATATGACATTTTCATTTTCTCTTTACAGTGAGTGATTATAAATAAGGATGAGATAGATCTGTTGATAGGTTTCATGGTATGATTAATGTCTATGAAATCATCACTATTATATAATTATTATGCAATAAGCGACATTACCAAATATTACAAAAAATATCACAGGAACACAGTTTCTCAGGTTTGCTATTTATTCACTGTAAGCACACAATAAAATTTTGCTAGTGAAAAAGATAATCCATGGCTTTTGCTAAATATTCACACAAAATCAAAACAAAAAACTCTTCCAAAAGCACCTGCTATGCAATTTGTTTCCTTTCAAATGGATATGCTTTGATTTTCACAAAATAATTCATTATTTTGTGTTAGTATTTAGCAAAAGCCCTGGTTCTCATTTTTCAATAACATAATTTTAGTTCAGGCGGCACGGTGGCCTAGTGGTTAGCACGTTCGCCTCTCAGCGCTATGGATTCCCGGTTTGAATTTCTGGTTGGAGTTTCCATGTTCTCCCCGTGTCCGTGTGGGTTTCCACTGGTTTCTCCGGTTTCCTCCCAAAGTCCAAAAACATTGATCAAGTCAATTGAGTTTTCCAAACTGCGCCATATAGAGTGTGTCTGTGTGAGTGAGTGTGTGCCCAGCGATGGATTGGCGCCCTGTCCTGGGTGTATGTGCCCAGTGCCTGAAATGTTCTCCCCTGGATGGGCATGGGGAACCCCCCCCCCCCCCCCCCCCCCCCCCCCCCCCCCCCCCCCCCCCCCCCCCCCCCCCCCCCCCCCCCCCCCCCCCCCCCCCCCCCCCCCCCCCCCCCCCCCCCCCCCCCCCCCCCCACAAACTTCAGCATTCCAGAGCCAGCCTTACTAATAGCCTGCATCTCATCGAGTGTTGTTTTTGAGTTTTTAAGAAAACCTAAAGAAAGGAAAACATAGAAATAGATAAAATTCCACCAAACTAAATTCTGGTGTACATACAGTTGAGTTAGTATACTTTTGTTCTCCACTAAAGCACAATCTTGTAAAAACCCATTACACACAGAAACACCATATACACAGGTTCTCACCTCTTACAGTTTTAACCTGACCACTACTGATTGCATCACAGTCCATTTCCATGAGTGAGCGTAAGAAATTGGCCTCTGACATCATTCCCTTGACTGTTTTCCAGCTGATATCTTTATAACCACGCATAACGAGGATACACTCGCACACCACTTGCACCTGCTTAGGTGGTTTTGCGAATGACCTACGTCGGAAAGTAAACAGCAAAAAAAAAAAACACAAGAAAATAAATTGATCATGTGTGCAAATGCATTAAATTTATAATAACAAAACAAATCATAACATAACATAATATAACAACATAAAAACTGCATGTATAATTAGAAAAACACAATCAATTTGTTACTAGCTATTACTTTGGTATTAGTACATATTGGTAATATGATGTCTGTTATAATTATATACCTGATCTCAGTGACATCGGACTTTTCCAGGTCCTGCAGGGCGATGCGAGCGGCCTCTAATGCAGGCAGAGCCTCAGCCAGTGAATATTCAGCATCTTTTTTTTCCACTTCAATAACTTTATTCTGCTCTTCAATCTCCTTTGCTTTCTCCTCTGCAAGTTTCTTCTTTTCCTCAGCTAACAAAAAATAAGACTGTAAATCCTTAGATGGTCATAATTCCTAATTATGGTTTGTCTTTTATCAAAATAAATAACTTTTGGTCATTCAAGACAAAGCCATCAATTAAAAATCAAAATAAATAAGTAACTAAATAAAAGTGCAAAAATGGAATAAAAAAAGTCTTTGTGTGTATACTGACCAATAGTTGTATTAGTGCAGATTTCCTGCAGCAGTATCTCACAGGCAGAGGATTTCTCAGCTAGAATTAATTTCTGCTCTGCCAGCTTGGTGTTCAGCTCTGCAAGCTGCACACTGGCTTCCTCCAGTTTATCCAAACCGCCCTCCAAGCGCTTACATTGAGCTACACACACACACACACACACACACACACACACACACACACACACACACACACCAACGCTCTTTAAACACGTCCTTTTACCAAATGTTTTCTTTTTTTTTTAATTATGACCTGTTTTAATCTCACCAAGAATATACTGGTCCTTGTCTTGCAGCAGTCTGGAATAGGTACTGATAAAGTCCAGAAAGTTTTTGGGGGTTACGTAGTTACTGCGGCGCAATTTCTGTTGGAACATTTTGCTAAAATCTCCCACGCTGCTGTGCACCATGCAAATGTGACCAATCACCACATGTGTTAAATCTTTGGGAATCATAGGACTCTCTCCTGTCACGGGAGATAAACACCGTTTTCACAAGAGATACACTTTAGAAATAATATGCCTACTCCCTGTAATGCTGTAAATACTAATGAAGTAACTGAAGTTACTGTCTTAGCTGAAGCAACGAGGTAGATAATTAAACATCTTACCTAAAAAGGACTGTGCAACTGCATACAGAGCCTGAGGAGGCCATGGGAGGAACCAATCTATGCCTGTGTTGTTTACTAACCCTGTGGAATGCACACACAGATCTCATATTTATGCAGAATTAAGAATCCTAACTGATTACAAACCACAACATACAGTACATTCTACCTGGGAAGTTCCTACACCGGGTTCGTAATACATCCCCTACAGGAGACATGCCCAGCACTATGTGAAGATTGCTAGCACTCTTGTTTACAAAAAATTGCCACACACTTTCTTTAGAGGGTCCTGCTCCCATTTTTAGAGCCTCATCACGCAGCTGATTCAGAATGGAGTCCTTCTCATCATCAGGGAACAGTGCTGGAACCATACCTATGTGCAGGGAATATCATCACGAATATCCAGATGAACTGTAACACCAAATAAATGTTTAATGTATCTAACATCATACCTGATGTCAGCATGTTATTGATCACCTCCAGAAATCCTTCCTCTGCCACGTGGGCATCAGTAAACAGAAAAACTGTTTTCTTATTCTCAATACCCAGCTTTAAATAAAGAGCTTTCAGGTCCTCACGGAAGTTAGACTCTGAGTAACCTCTACTCAGCACTATCTCAAACACCTGCTGACAAAAAGACACTGTTACAGAGCTATTAGAAGGTATTATTTGGTGTGTGCAAACAAAGTTCACAATAAAGCTATAGTTCTTTTGTGATGTGTCTTTTATAAAGTCAAATATCAGTAACCTTCAATTAAATGTTTTGCAGCAGAATGGTGTCAGTCAGTATTCAGTACCTCACATCCTGCAGTGAAAGCAGCCAGTTTGGTTAAGGACTGTTTCCCAGACCCACCCACTCCCACTAATAAAGCATGGCCCCGGTCCATTCGGATAATGCGATGAATTCGATTCAGGTGATCAAGCGCATCATCAAACAGCACCAGACTCAACATGGACTTATTTTCATTGTACTCCTCCAGAATCTCCTATAAGAAGAACCCAGGAGAACAGAAAGTGTGGATAAGTTGTTGTATTAATACATCACAGTCAATTTGGAGGATGTCAGAACCTGGAAAAGTGCTTTGCAGGCATCATAATCATGAATGTCATCATAGACCCGTGGCTCAGACTCGATCAGAGCTGTTCTGTAATCCCCAAACAGGATCGGGTCTCTCATAGCCGAATCCAGATAAGAGCTAAAGTGTGCCTCTATCATGCTCCTAATGTGTCCCTGCACCTGCAGACATTGAGAAGAGTGTTTACATTAAATAAAGCTGACATAAATACAGTAACTAAAGGATTTTTGCAGTCTAAGTGGGTGTAGTTATAATATATTAATCCTATTTAAGCTGTAGCTGAAGTGATGCCTGGTTAAGGACATATGTAGAACATGACAGTGTCACATCTACAATAATACCCAATATAAAAAGCATAAACTAAATATCAACACTTGACTTGTCTAAATCTAAATAACATATATGTTTATATGCTAGATTGTCCGGCACTAACTATCAGAACCACACCTCCCTCTCCTGCTGCTCTTCCTGGGGACTCCACTAGGGTTGCTCGCAGTCTTTCTCCTGAGTCTGTTGTGGGTTCCACCTGGAACCCGTCGGAGAGAGTGGATCCGCTACTCGGAACGACGTAGTCGGGGGCGGGGATCTGTTGCCAGCAGTTCAATTTATTTTAACACACAGAGTTCACAGTGCTGGAACCACACATTAACAGAAAGCGGGCGAAACCCGGAGATGCGGAGCTGAGGTCCGACCTCACTGCGTAGTCGGCGTCTGACGTCAGCGGGGTCGTGTTCCAATCCGCCAGTACGAACAGGGCGGAGTGTGACTACACAGGTAACGGTAGTAGGCGGTGAACTGTAAACCAACAGATAAACACTGACCAGGAAGACGAGGCGGACAGGACGAGGCGAAGCAGGACGAGGCGAAAACAGGACTAGGTGTACAGGACGAGGCGTAAAACAGGACGAGGCGATAACAGGACGAGGCATAGAACAGGACTGGGCGATAACAGGACTGGGCGATAACAGGACTGGGCGATAACAGGACGAGGACCAGAGGCGGGGTGTGGGCCAGAGTGGACGAGGCGAACTAAGACCATCTAGCCCCGAGTGACGGGAGTGAGGTTCCTAAATAGGGACAGTGATCGGGGAATCAGGTGTGCATAATTACAGGGCGTGAACACAAGACAAACCCACACCATGTGACCAAAACAAACCGTAACTACACAGAACACGTGACCATAACCAAACGTAACTACACAGAACACGTGACCATAACAAAACGCAAGACATGGATATACCAACACACGTGATCAAGGACTAGTACATAAACAAACATACCGGGACGTGGAGACCAACTGGATGAGGGGCGGAGCTACCCAGGTAGCACCACCCCTCCGTGACAGACCATAACAGAGTCCTGATTTTCCTTCCGGTTCATTTACCCCTTTCCTTCTGTTTAAGCCTGTTTGTTGTGCTCTTTGGTTGTGTTTGTTCTCGGTGCATTGCTGATGTTGTTTTGCCTTGCTATTTATAGCTTTAGGTATTCTCTGTGGACTCCACACGGCGTCTGAGATCATCTTTATCGCTGGCAATGCTGTCCTGGTTAGTCGTTGCAACGTCTGAAGCCTTCTACTAATTTTTAGTGTTGGTATTAGACTTTGGCTTTTTTTTGGGACTTTACACAATAAAGCTGTGTGTTTTTTTTTGCATCTATTTCTTTCTATCTCTCAGTCACTAATGCTGACACTAACAGTCATGTACCATTCAACATCTCTGGGATCATATCGTTATGTTGCCACATAAGAGAAACAGCAGAAGAAATAAATACTAAGCTTTAGAACTTAATACTAAAAGGACTGAAGCTACATACCAGTGTTTTGTCTGTTTCACTGATTAACCTGTCGTGGAAGACCCTTAAACACTCGTTTCTCCAGACTCGCACAAACTTTGCATCCATTGAAAACCTGCAATGAGTTACAAAAGAAATGACACTATAATGAACTAAGTACACCACATGGAGAGTACATGAAAAAAGGAGTACCTCTCTGCATTAGTGAGGGTAAATCCATGGAAGACCCTGGAAAGATCCCTTAGATTAAAGATGTAGTGAAACTTGGAAGGTGTAGGTGGCAGGTCTCGGATTATGGCTTTGTAGAGCTCTAGTGTGCAGAAGGTCAGCTGGTCGCAAATGTTTCTAATACAGTCTTCAAATGGCTATGTATAAGAATTTTTAGAGATGATGAAGCTTCAGAGGTTATTTAATTTATATTGAACACATGACACACAATTGGCTGTTTCATACATACCCGGGTATGTCCCTTTAAGATGGAGGAGTAGATAAGATGCAATGCCTCTTCTTTTGGAAATGGGATGTTGAACACACTGAAAAGAGATATAAAACGAGGGTCCACCTCATTCCGTCCACCTCCTGCTTTACCCATGGCTGCAATAAAGCCCATGTCTTTCAGCATCTTGCAGTTGAGTTCTTTCCCCCGGTTGTACATTCCACCCCGATCCAACAGAAGCTTTAACAGGGCTATAGGCTGCTGGGTGCCATAATCATCCACCTAATCATGATCAGTAAAGAGAAGAGCATATAGGGAACATTTTATTATTTTATTTTTATATAATTTTATTATTATATAACATATTAATATTTTCCATTTAATCTTTTACTAGGGACAAGGGTCACAGGTCACTGTCGGTCAGCAGATGTCTCCGGTCCTCATTCATACCCCCACCCCACTCCCTTATTATAAATGTGTAGCCAAACAAAAATAACCTCATAAAATTTGGAAAATAACACTTGCTATATATCCTAATTAAAATCTGATTATTTGTACACAAAATCCATTCTCCTTTTTCCTTAAAAACAGTTTAATTAGTTCCATTAAGAAGTTGTTTTCTATTGTCATCAAAGTTAATGCTGAAAGTCAAGTTGTATTTCTGTAATAAGATTTAATTGGCTGAAAACCTGAAATGTAATAGGCTAAATGCTTTAATAATGAAATGTCGGGGAGCAGGAACCAAGGGAAACATTATGGTATGAAGGTTTGGTTCCGGCATGCCCACATATTTATAACAGCATGCTGTGTACCGTTACACAGACAGCGTTTTAAGGAACATACCCGCGGCATGTTGAGGTCGTCCATAAACACCAGCAGCCTCTTGCCCATGGGTGGACCGTACGTCTCTTTGGTTCGCTTTTCCACGCTGGCCTCAAGATTCCTTTGCAGATCCATGGATGTGGTTCTCGAGGAGAAGTTGATTGTCAGGACCAGCTTTAAGAACAGGAAAAAGATATTTATTGCTTAAAGTGCAAATTCATTAATAGTATTTAGTACACAAGACTCACAGTGGAATCTGGCTCAAGGCTGTTTAAAAAGTTCTGTGTGGTGGCTGTTTTTGAGGTCCCTGACTCTCCAACCAACACCACTGGTCTTTTCACCTTCACCATCTGTTCCAACAGCCAGTTTGTACGAGTAGTGTCGATGGTGGGAACTAAAATGTGAACCAGTACAGACAA
Organism: Corydoras maculifer; assembly: GCA_019802435.1. NCBI lineage: Eukaryota > Metazoa > Chordata > Actinopteri > Siluriformes > Callichthyidae > Corydoras > Corydoras maculifer. Next base: position 2,547,916 of record JAFMOD010000170.1, read on the forward strand.
AACAAAGAATTTTCAAAATATTTGCAATCAGAAAAATTACCTGCTTTACTGATTAAAATGGTTTAAAGTAGCCACGCAGCTTATTTTTTTCAAAGTTAGTCCACTTCATACTCAACTGATTACTAAGTGACACACTAACTACACAGTAGTTTGATCAGCATACACCTGCAATCAAGGTAATTTGCTATTTAACCAGCAGAGACTCATTTAAAACAGATCACAGGAAGTAAACAATACAGTTAGGATCATCGTTAATTTTTATGTTTAATAGTTTGAATGACTTCAGTGCAGTAATTTGAAGAGAGCAAGAAGCAAATAAGATTATTTCACTGGCTATTACACAAAAACTAAAGATTTACCAAGAATATCAAAGAACTTTATGTCAGGATTGTGGACATATTTGGAAACCAGCAAACTCCAGGGAGTCCAGTTCTTTGTGTTCGCATCAAAATGATAATCATAAAGAGTCGGCAGGTAACCTAAAATAATTATAAAGATCTGCATTAAAACACTTACAAACCACATCACATTTTTACAGCCATATCATTATTAATGACCATTGTACCAGGTAGCTCTCTAGGACCAACGAGTGTTTTCTCATCATAGACCGCTGGGAGGAAGGACAACTTCTTTATAAACTCATCAAACCTCTTACGGCTATTATCTAAAAGTGTAGCTCCGAGTGAGCAGTAAATGGCCTCGATAAAGAAACACTCCAGCTCTTCTGAAGAAAGATCATCCAACTCCAGCTGAGCGTCCAGCATCATGGATAACTGCACAACCTGCACAATAGAAAAAGTGTCAAAACTGTCATGGAACTGTCATGTTTCAAACTCATACTGGAGTTCCTCAGGGCTCTGTACTTGATCCCCTCCTCTTTTCATTGTACATGACAACGCTGCCCACTGTCATTCAGGCACACTGTTACTCTTAACCACTGCTGATGACACTAAGATTTAGTTGTCTTTTGCCCCTGAATACCACCACTAAAATCAATCGATGTGAAATCAGATTATGCACCCGCCTCAATGATGTATCTGTTTGGATGATCTCTAGCTAAATTAGGCAAAAATAGAGTTTCTTACAATTCCAGCTAAACTCTAAATCCATTATAAATATAAATCCAATTTCTCCAACCGACTCGGTCCGTAACCTTATAATAGACTCACATCTTAAACAGATCAGGTCACTAAAATTTCTTGTTACTGCAGATTTATTCTGTACAATATCAGGAAGTTCAGACCTTTCTTTACTGAACAGGCTACTCGGCTGTTACTCCAAGCCCTTATCAATTATTGCAATGCATTGCTTGCCACTCTCCAAGCTTGCACACCTGGTGATTTAATGTCAGAGTGATGCTAATTCAAATCCTGTATCATTCACCACTGCTCAATTATGGAATGATCTTCCCAACCTTGTCTGTATGGCTGAGTCATTTAGCATCTTCAAGAAACAACTCAAACATAATCTCTTTAACAAACAGTAAAAAAATTAAAATCTGCTAAATGTCTAAATGCAGCAGTAAAAATAGTTGGCCTGCATTAAAAGTCAACTAAAAATTGTATGGCTTTCATTAGTTGACATAGAAATGAAGCCAATCCTTGTGGTTACTATAAGCTGATTGCGAGGAATTTGTTGGCATTTTAGGTGGTGTAGCATATAAAGAATATTAGATAAAATATTTTTATCATGTTTAGGCTTCATATTTTTTATACTGACACTTTAATAATTGCCTACAACAACTAAAGCTAAATAAAAGAAAGTTAATTCAATTAAATGTCCAACCTCAAACCTTTCTAAGACATTGTTATATATTCTTACCATGTTTAGATCAGTCTGTGGAACAACTGTCATCAGTTTCTCTCCTTGTCTACCATCGACAATGCCCTCTAAAATCAAATCTATGGCACTGGGAACATACTTCTCAAACAAACTGTTTAGGTCAGCTTGTTCCTAATAAGCAAAATAATTTTTAATTATACTATTTATTTTATTCAACAATATTTATATAATTTATAAAAAACAACAAAACGAAAAACAGGTCAAGCGCCTCACTTTCTCTGGTCTGTTGTTTACCCACTTCTGCCAGTAGGGGCGATAACGGAGGTTTTTGGGGTCCACAAAGACCATTCCACAGCGTGACACAGTAGCAGGTGAGGCATATTGCAGGTCTCCAACCTGCCAAACATTAATATCTTATCTAAGGTTCATAACTCAAAATAAATTTGAGGTAAACTTTTTAAAAGTATATATTTGCAATGAATGATCTACAGTTGTATAATCACCTCGAACAGTAAAGCACAGTGGCTTTGAAGCCGGATCCTCTCTCCGTTAGCCAGTGTGAGCAGCTTATTATCATCCATCACAGAGTTCATGTTCTCCACCCACAGAGCATCCACATCCCCATCAAACAGAATATATCTGTGAAGTACAACAGCAGTACAGTCTTGTGTAGCTGCTTTCAATATTTTTTTCCTTTATTGTATTGAACTATATTTTTAAAAACATCTTCCATGGATACATAGATAGAGTGTTTCAAGTCTCATCTGTTGCCAGCAATCATGTCAAAGTTGACTGCAACTGAAAGATTTTATCAATTGCACTGTTGACACATGATTGGTTATTTTTTCCTGTATTTGTATGTAACACAGTTAATTACTTTCCATATATTTGCTGTTCTGTAAAATTCTGGTTATTTACCTTCTCTCTTTTTTGTCCGTAGCTCTGTTAATGTCTCTAAAGATGTTGGACAGAATCCCATCAGTCCAGTCCCTAGTGACAGGGTCCAGGATGCCATAGAGCTCAATCACACTGACAGCTTTGGGGTTCAGTGCATACAGTTTGGTCAGGAGTCCCAGTCTACAGGTACACATTTCATAGTTAGAAAGCCTGTTCATACTCTACAAAAAAAATGGTATGCACACAGTTTTTTAATTGTGTGTATGTAATAACATCTGCACATATTTAAATCTGAGACCTGGTCTGCGCTTGACAGAGAGAATTAATAACCACAGATTTGCCTCCTCCGGTTGGTCCAACCACCATGGTGGTATGTCTGGTCATCATGGTTTCATACATCTGAACCACTTTATCCATCTGTAGTCAGACAGTATACAGTAAGAACTAATACAAATACAAAAACATGTTGCTATTTTGAATCACAGAATAATAAAGGAAACTTTATGAGAGGTTTTAGAATATACCTGATTGGGCAGCGGGATGTACTTGTTCTCCTGCAGAACAGCTTCTACAGCATCATTGAAGTTTGGGTAGTGCACTCTGGGGCAATTCAGTCCAGGGAACAGGTCTGAGATCAGGCCCAGAAACAGAGGTACATCCTCAAATACAAACTTAGGAAGATTCATATCCCTCAGTGCTCGCATCAGAACCACATCCTAAACAAGCAGATCAGAAAACATCATTATTACATGACTGCATCAGAGCATCCACATAGTACAAGTACACAAGTACATCCATCCATCAATCCATTATCTTCCTTGTCCGGGTTCCTTGTCCACATCTTTTGCACACCTTTTGCACATTTATAAATAACTGCAGCAATTACAGACTCTTAAGATTTTACAATCAGGGCCATTTTTTGGCACATGTGGCTCATACCACTTGATGGCCACTGGCACTGTTACTTATCCACTTAATGTTGCTGTTTACAAACTCACTCTGTTTACAAACTCACTAAGTGTTTACTTCTTACCATTACGTGAACGTTTATTGTACTGTGTATCGTCCTGTATTTTGGTTGTGTAGTAACTGTTATGTGTAGCACCTTGTTCCTGGAGAACTCTGTGTCTTTCCACATATAGTGTACAATACTTGAATATGGAACATGGCTCAATCAGTGTCCCCTATCTCCACCGGAATGTGGTTGAAGCTCTGATGGAGGTGAGAGTTGAACATCTGTCTGACAGGTTCTTCTGCCAGACATGCCCAGCAAACCCTCACTATATGTTTGGGTCTGCTTGGCCCAAGACACATGGTGGCAAGTGCATCCTGCATCCTGGCATCATGTGCACTTATGGACACCCTTGTGCTCAAACATGGTGTTGGTGATGGACAGACCACGATTTGCACAGAAATCCAACAACTGAACACCGCTCGGTTCAGATCGGAGAGGCCGTTCCTCCCAATCACACCACTCCAGGTCCCCCTCTGTTTGGGGCTGAAGTTGCTAAGGTAGACAGAGAGCTCCTTGGATAAGATCCATCCAGAGTTCCTCAAAGCTCTGGATGTTGTGGGACGATCTTGGCTGACACGTCTTTTCAACATTGCATGGTCATCGGGGGAAGTGCCTCTGGACTGGCAGACGGGGGTGGTGGTGCCTCTTTTTGAAAAGGGGGACAGGAGGATGTGTTACAACTATAGGGGAATTACACTGTCATTGCCCACGTGACCATTGAAGTCCACCAGTAGGTCAAAAGAGTCTCCAGGGGGAGCACATTTCAGTCCCCCCCCCCCCACACACACACAGACTCTAAGAAGTCTGGGTACTCTGAACTGCTGTTCGGCGCATAAGCACAGACTAAAGTCAAAACCCGTTCCCCAACCTGAAGGCATAGGAAAGCTACCCTCTCATTCCCTCGAGAAAAAACCCAACATACACGCATCAAGCTGGGGGGCCACGAGAAAGCTCACACCTGCGCAACCCCTCTCACAATGGGCAACTGCAGAAAAGAACAGAGTCCAACCCCTCTCAAAGAGATGACTATATCTAGCCGGTATTGCTTAACTTCCCGCACCAGACTCCTTTCCCGCCAGTGAAGTAACGTTCCAAATTTCTAAAGCCAATTTCAGCAACTGAGGATCCCAATGCCCAGGCCCCCGCCTCCAGCTACCGCCCGATCCACAACGCATCAAACTCCTATTACTACCCCTCCCACAGGTAACTCATGTAACTCCTTTAGCCTGGGGTTCGTCAGCGAGCGTGTGGCTGAATATGTTGAATATTTTAAAAATACTGTAACTTTTCACCAAAACATAATAAGAAATTTAATTTTCACCTCACTAAGATCAGGAGATCCTCTCTTTAGCTCTCCTGCCATTACTAAAACAGACTTGAGCGCTCGCAGGCCAAAATCATAATGTGACTGTTTGGAGAGCTGTTCCCTAGCAAGTTTATACAGCACTGTCATCTTCTTAGCGAGAACCTACAACAAATAAACCAGAATTATAAGTCACATACCTACCTGTGAATTGATTTAGGGCAGTTGAGTAGCTGGGCGATGTTACCTTAGCCATGAGAAAGCCCTCAGAAAACAACATGATCTCACAGATCTGCTGAAGGTCAGGAACAATGACCACAACGGGCCTGAATAGAGCTTTCACTGACTCCGGAAGCTCTGTGCGCCCAGCGTAACCCGGGTTCATGGTGATGAAGATTCCCATTCGTGAGTCCAGGCTAATCTCATGATCTAAAAACTGAGTGCTGAATACTTAATGCATTTATTAGATAATAATAAATGAAAACCTTTTTTGGAGTCTGAACTGCATAGTTAAGTGGTATATTCAATATGTATATGTTTAACGTTTTGGCACTATGCTTATTCTACTACATGCATGATGTCACTCTGTGTAAATATTACAAAAAATGGCAGCCCATTTGTAAATAATTATTTTATATAATTTCACTAGACTTATTTGATGTAAACATCCACATGACCATCTTTTAACAAAACTTACGTATATTTCAACACTTGTATCAATATAATGAATGTATAAGTGACGAAACAAAAAGCAGAACACAGCTTGCCAGCTTTTAAATTCTAACTTAATTCTGGATTGATATTGTTTATTTTTGTCTGCTGCTAAATCTGAACTTAGATAGAAAGGTAGAGTCCCAGCTTAAAAACACAAGCACCTAATATTAACTATAGATTATTATAAACCTTTTTTAGTGGGAAAGCAAGTGAGACACAAACTCAACTCACATTAAATCTTTTTAAATGGAACATGAGGGCATTGCGAATGGTATGGATCTGGGTTGAGATGACGGACAGTACGGAGGCGTCAATGCGGTTGAACTCATCAAAACATCCCCACGCGCCACACTGAGCCAGTCCAGAGAAGATTTTACCAACTGCCTGGAAATACAGATAATTTGTAGGCAAATATTACATTAACCATTAATCAGATTTAATTTAGATCCTCTAATACTGTCCAACTATAGACCAATATCAAACCTCCCTTTTGTCTCTAAAATCCTAGAAAAAATTGTGTTTAATCAGCTGAATCGCCATCTTCTAGCTAATAACGTTCATGAAGTTTTTCAGTCAGGTTTTAGGTCTCATCATAGCACTGAGACAGCCTTAATTAAAGTCGTTAATGACTTATTAATGTCCTCTGATAATAACCAAATCTCTTTACTTGTATTAT